>CP136057.1:198539623-198748316 GCA_032464435.1 Aegilops umbellulata | reverse complement strand
GGATTCATTGTCGCTGTCTACTTCAATGTTTTGGGGTGAAGTATAGCGGTTCTTGAAACGCTTTTTGGAAAGACGTGTCTCTTGGAAGAATTCTCCTTCATATGTGTCTGGGTTAATAATCTTCTTCCTTTGGGGGAGAAAGTCTAGCACGTGGCGGCACTTCATAAACGACATCCCAACCTTTCAGATTTGGATTAGTTTGGCAGGCCCACGGTAGATAGAATACTTGGGTCGCCTGTTGAGCCATAATATAGACATCTGGAACATCTAAATGAGTGCTTTGGTTGATTTCAACTAGCCATACATGTTCATGAGTCCTTCTAGTCTCCTTCGGCTGAAACCAATAACATTTGAAGACTACGACATTCGGTGGATTTTCACCATAGAACAGAAGTTCATAAATTGCTTCAACTCTCCCATAATACTCGGTACCTCCTTCGCCGATAGCAGATACACAACAATTTGTTGACTTTCAGTCGGCCATAGATAGCTCTTTGCCATAGGTACGAAAGCGATACCCGTTGATGTCGTACTTGTCAAATGAACGAACCTTATAGTCAAAACCATTAGCGACTTGTCTCAATTCGGCGTCCATAGACTCTGAATTAGCCTACAAGTTTAATATGAAAGGATTGTTGCATTATGCACAAATTAGCGAATGAAATGAAATTGTCTAATAGAAATTACCGTTTGTTTGAACCAAGAGATGAAACCGGGATAGCCACCTCCTTGCTTTGTGAGAAGCTCATACTCTTTGACGGAATCCTTTTGGATCTCCGCTCCATACGAGAATATGGTGACGTATCGACTGTATGACATATCCAGGAATAAGAGTAGTTCAAAGGAAATAGAAGTTGCGAAACAATGTACCGAGAACTTACTCGATGTACGGCCGCACTTCTATCAGGTTGTTGAAGATATACAACGAAATGGTCCGCCATTCTTCATTATCCAAAGATACTGGATGTGAAACACTAGCTGGTGCGAGATTCCCTTTGAATAGGCTGAGGTTGGATCCACCTTTTTTAGGCTCGTCAGCATTGTACCGAGGCTTCGGATTATGCAAATGACGATTTTTGGCTTCGTAGTGCGCTGTTACGAAGTTTGCCGCCTCCTCTATGATGAATGCCTCAGCCATCGATGCTTCAATTCTACGTTTATTTTTACATTTTTCTCGAAGCGTCTTCTGCATCCTCTCAGTTGGGTAGCACCAACGATTTTGCACGGGCCCGCCCAATCTTGCCTCGGTCGGAGATGCAAAATCAAATGCTGCATTGGATTTAAAGAAGCCCGGTGGAAAGATCTTCTCTAACTTGCAGATCAACTCCGGCGCCAACTCTTCCATTTCTTCTAGCACGCCAGGCGATAGTTCTTTCGCACAAAGAACACGGAAGAAATAGCTGAGTTCTGCCAGTACTAGCCATTCATCCTCAGGGATGAAGCCACGCAACATCACCGGCATTACCCGCTCAATCCATATGTGCCAATCATGACTCTTGAGACCAAATATCTTCAGTTTATCAAGATTCGCTCCCCTCTTTAGATTCGCTGCATACCCATCGGGGAACATCAACTGTTGTTGCACCCACAAGAGAATTTCCCTCATAGCTGGCCTTCCAAGATTGAACCATGCCTTTGGCTTTGTCCAGTTCTGCTTTCCTTTCGGTTCTTTCATGTTTTGTAACGGCCTATCACATAGCGCCTCCAGATCGACTCTAGCCTTAGTATTATCCTTTGACTTCCCATCTATGCCGAACAATGTACCAAAAAGTGCCTCAGCGATATTCTTCTCAGTGTGCATCACGTCGATGTTGTGTGGGCAAAGGAGGTCTTTGAAGTAAGGCAGATCCCATAAGCATGTTTTGTGAGTCCACGCGTGCTTAGTATTATACCCCTTGAAGTACCCTGGACGTTGTGGATCTGGCTCGAGAGCGTTTAACTGATCCAGGGTCTGTTGGCCTGTCAATGCAGGTGGTGCAGAGTTTTTGACAACTCTACCCCTGATGAAGTTCTTTTTGTCTTTCCTGAACTTATGGCAAGGATCCAGGAACTGTCTATGCATGTCGAAGCAAGAAAACTTGCGACCGGCCTGAAGCCAACGAAACTCAAGAGCTCCCTTGCATGTGGGGCACGGGAACCTTCCATGCACACACCAGCCAACGAATAGCGCATACGCCGGCAAGTCATGCGTCGAGTACATGTACCAGACACGCATTATGAAGTTCCGTTTGCTAAAGGCGTCGTATGTCTTGAACCCATTATCCCAGGCTTCTTGCAATTCGTCCTTAAGCGGCTGCATGTACACATTCATATTTTTTCCCGGATAGTTGGGTCCTGGAATTATCAACGTCAGGAAAATGTTCTTTCTTTGCATAATCTGTCCGGGGGGGGAGATTGAGTGAAAGACAAATACGGGCCAACAACTGTATTGGGCTGCTGTCATACCAAACACACTGAACCCATCCGTGCTGATGCCGACTCGAGGATGCCTCGGATCTGCCGCTTTGTCAGCATGTAATTCATCAAACTTTTTCCACACAACACCATCCGATGTGTGTACCATCATCAGATTCCCATCTGCATCTAGTTCGGTTCTTTTGCCTGTTTTGTGCCATGTCATCTGTCTGGCCGTCTCTTCGACCATGAAAAGACGTTGAAGTCTTGGTATGATTGGCATATACCGAAGAACACTAACGGGGATTTTGGTCTGTGTCTTCTCACCCATACCGTTGTCTACCACAATATACCTGGAAGACTTGCAAATGGGACAATAGTTCAAGTCCGCATAACCAAGCCTAAATAAGGCACATCCTTTCTCACAGGCATGTATCTTCTCATAGGGCATCTTCAGTGCACGGAGGATTTTGTCCGACTGGTACAGGTTTGCAGGCATTACATGGCCTTTGGGTAGAAAGCGTCCAAATACTGTCATAATTGCGTCATAGCATTCTCTGCCCAAGTTGAACTGCGCCTTCAGAGCCATTACTTGTGAGATGGCATCCAACTGACAAAGCTCAGTGTGCTCGTGTAGCGGACGTTTCGAAGACTCCAACATTTCATTGAAGGCCTTTGCAGATTCCTCCATCTCCTCGTCCGAATCCCGAGCATCATCATAGCCTTGCACCATGTTTTCCATCCCGGTACCATGCTCGTTAGTGCGACGACGATCCACCTCAGCTCAGTCACGTTGGGCAGACTCACCATGAAATGTCCACACCGTATAATCGGGCGTAAAACCACTCTTCTGCAGGTGTTTGCCCATTTCAGCCTCTGTCTTCTTTTCCCAATTGACGCACCGGAAACAGGGGCACCAGGTTTTCTTTTGGCCATTTGCAAATGCGGCTTGCACAAACCCCTTAGTTTTTGTGAACCATTCAATGCTCCATTTGTTCTGACCAGTGTGACCGGTATACATCCAAGCACGGTCACTCATCTTGACTTTCAGAGCTACTGGACACACAACAATTATATATGTAATTCACCATGTATATATTCATCAGTTGATCTACTTTGTCAATTTTATTACGTCCATGCAACCTACACTCTAATAGGTAATGATAGGTCCTAATCCCACCCGTGTATGTGTAGATTGGGTTCATTTTCCCATGCTATGCTCCGGATCCGACGCAAAATTTCGGCAGCACCTCCCCGCTGTTCTCCTGATACACGTCTCTGCAATAAACAGAGCGGATGTGTACCCGGAGAACAACAGGGGAGGCACTGACGAAATTTATGCGTCGGATCCGGAGCAAAGCATATGGGAAAACGAACCCAATCTACACATACTCGGGCTGTCCATGGATAGCGTTGGACAATTCGAAAGAATCAAGGTTATAAATATGCAAATGCATGCATATTTATAACTATGACGCTTTCGAACGGGAGACACATATTGGTTACGCATACTGATGATTCAAGACACATATATAGCTAGCTATCAAGTTCATCGGAATAGATCAAATAATTAATGGGGGAGGAGGACTTGTCATTTGTGCTCACCCACGAACGAAGGGGCAGAGCTCGTCAAACGCACGGCGAGGTCGTCGAACACCAAACCTCGCAGCGATGAAACAACTGCACATTTAAAACTACACGATCAACACAATTATATATGATGTTTTTCATAAACAAAATCGAAAAATATATGACCTAACTAATAATTCACAAATATATGAGGTCGGGGTCGGGGTGTCGAGGTCGGGGTCGGGGTGTCGAGGTCGGGGTCTCGGGGTCGGGGTCGGGGTCTCGGGGTCGGGGTGTCGTGTCGGGGTGCCGGGTCGGGGTCTGGGTACCGTGTCGGGTCGGGATCGGGGTGTCGGGGTCGGGGTCGGGGTATCGGGTCAGGCTTGGGGGGTCGGGGTGTCGGTGTCGGGGTCGGGGTATCGGGGTCGGGGGTGTCGGGATCGGGGTCGGAGTCGGGTGTTGGGGGTCAGGGTCTCGGGGTCGGGGTCGGGGTCTCGGGGTCGGGGTCGGGGTATCGGGGTCGGGGTGTCGTGTGGGGGTGCCAGGTCGGGGTCAGGGTACCGTGTCTGGTCGGTTTTTTTCCTTTTCTTCTTCTTCTCTTTTTCCTTTTCTTCCTTTTTTCCTTCTTCTTCTTCTTCTTCTTCTTCTTCTCCTTCTCCTTCTTCTTCTTCTTCTTCTTCTTCTTCTTCTCCTTCTCTTCTTCTCTTCTCCTTCTTCTTCTTCTTCTTCTTCTTCTTCTTCTTCTTCTTCTTCTCTTCTTCTTCTTCTTTCTTCTCTTCTCTTCTTCTTCTTCTTCTTCTTCTTCTTCTTCTTCTTCTTCTTCTTCTTCTTCTTCTTCTTCTTCTTCTTCTTCTTCTTCTTCTTCTTCTTCTTCTTCTTCTTCTTCTTCTTCTTCTTCTTCTTCTTCTTCTTCTTCTTCTTCTTCTTCTTCTTCTTCTTCTTCTTCTCTTCTTCTTCTTCTTCTTCTTCTTCTTCTTCTTCTTCTCTTCTTCTTCTTCTTCTTCTTCTTCTTCTTCTTCTTCTTCTTCTTCTTCTTCTTCTTCTTCTTCTTCTTCTTCTTCTTCTTCTTCTTCTTCTTCTTCTTTCTTCTTCTTCTTCTTCTTCTTCTTCTTCTTCTTCTTCTTCTTCTTCTTCTTCTTCTTCTTCTTCTTCTTCTTCTTCTTCTTCTTCTTCTTCTTCTTCTTCTTCTTCTTCTTCTTCTTCTTCTTCTTCTTCTTCTTCTTCTTCTTCTTCTTCTTCTTCTTCTTCTTCTTCTTCTTCTTCTTCTTCTTCTTCTTCTTCTTCTTCTTCTTCTTCTTCTTCTTCTTCTTCTTCTTCTTCTTCTCTCTTCTTCTTCTTCTTCTTCTTCTTCTTTCTTCTTCTTCTTCTTCTTCTTCTTCTTCTTCTTCTTCTTCTTCTTCTTCTTCTTCTTCTTCTCTTCTTCTTCTTCTTCTTCTTCTTCTTCTTCTTCTTCTTTCTTCTTCTTCTTCTTCTTCTTCTTCTTCTTCTTCTTCTTCTTCTTCTTCTCTTCTTCTTCTTCTTCTTCTTCTTCTTCTTCTTCTTCTTCTTCTTCTTCTTCTTTCTTCTTCTTCTTCTTCTTCTTCTTCTTCTTCTTCTTCTTCTTCTTCTTCTTCTTCTTCTTCTTCTTCTTCTTCTTCTTCTTCTTCTTCTTCTTCTTCTTCTTCTTCTTCTTCTCTTCTTCTTCTTCTTCTTCTTCTTCTTCTTCTTCTCTTCTTCTTCTTCTCTTCTTCTTCTTCTTCTTCTTCTTCTTCTTCTTCTTCTTCTTCTTTCTTCTTCTTCTTCTTCTTCTTCTTCTTCTTCTTCTTCTTCTTCTTCTTCTTCTTCTTCTTCTTCTTCTTCTTCTTCTTCTTCTTCTTCTTCTTCTTCTTCTTCTTCTTCTTCTTCTTCTTCTTCTTCTTCTTCTTCTTCTTCTTCTTCTTCTTCTTCTTCTTCTTCTTCTTCTTCTTCTTCTTCCTCCTCCTCCTTTCCTTTTTCCTCTTCTTCTTCTCCTCCTCTCCTCTTTTTTTTTTCTTCTTCTTCCTCCTTTCCTTTTTCCTCTTCTTCTTCTCCTCCTCTCCTCTTTTTTTTTCTTCTTCTTCTTCCTCTTCTTCTTTTTTCTTCTCTTCTTCTTCTTCCTTTCGTTTTTCCTCTTCTTCTTCTCCTCCTCTCCTCTTTTTCTCTTATTCTTCTTCTTTCCTCAAACTAAACTAAACCTAAAACTAAAACTAAACTAAACATAAACCTAAAAGTAATAAAATAGAAAAAAAAGGAAAAAACTAAATCTAAACCTAAAACTAAACTAAAACTAAACCTAAAACTAAAACTAAAAACTAAATCTAAACTAAAACTAAAAAGGAAAAAAATAGAAAAAAACAGAAAAAAGGAGGGGGGCTCACCTAGGCAGGGCCGGTGGAGGAGGGTGGCGGGGCGGTGGGAGGAGCTGGCCGGGGCGCGGGGGCGGCCTGTAGCGGTGGGGGGCCGGGCCCGGGGCGGTGGGGCGCGGGGCGGCGGGGGGCCGGGGCGGGGGCGACGGGGCGGCGGGGGCGATGGGGCGGTGGGGCGGCGGGGGGCCGAGGCGGTGGGGCGACGGGACAGCGGGGGCGACGGCGCCGGGCGGCAGTGGCGACGGGGCGGGGGCCGGTGGGGCGACCGGGCGGCGGCGAGTGGTGGGGGCGGCGGCACGCGGCGGGCGGCGGCGGCGGTGAGGAAATGAACGAGGAGTAACGGGCGGGGGGGGGGGGGCACGGGTCGTTAGGTAGCGGCCTCTTTGCCGTCCGCCTCTCTTTGTCGTCCGCCTTTTTGCCTCTTGTCGTCTGCTGGCGGACGGCAAAGAGGTGGGCCGTTAGTTTTGTTCAAACGGGCGGGGGGTGGGGCCACCTCTCTCTTTGCCGTCTGCTGGCAGACGGCAAAGAGATGGCGGACGACAAAGAGCTTCTTTGCTGTGTGTCGTTTCTTTGCCGTCCGCTTTTGGGTAGCTGATGGCAAAGAGCTCCTTTGCCGTCAGCTAGCAGACGGCAAAGAGCTGGCAGATTAAATTAGCTGATTCCAGTAGTGACTGTCATCGAAACCTTAAGCGTGCGGACCCTACGGTTCGAGAACAATGTAGACATGACCGAGACACGTCTCCGGTCAATAACCAATAGCGGGACCTGGATGCCCATATTGGCTCCTACATATTCTACGAAGATCTTTATCGGTCAGACCGCATAACAACATACGTTGTTCCCTTTGTCATCGGTATGTTACTTACCCGAGATTCGATCGTCGGTATCCAATACTGTCGGGGATATACCCCGCGGTGTAAACCGGCCGGAAGTTAACCCGGCCGGACTTGGCGGTTTATCTGAAGACCCGCCCTGACCTTGGCGGTTTACAAGCAATCCGCTTGGTCGTTATGACGCACTGGTAAACCGACGGGCGGATCAGACGGATGACAAGACCCAAGGCCTAGAAGGCCGGTTCAACTATGGTGGGTCGGTTTAAGAGGAAAAAAATATTTATCTTACAAAGAGTTAAGATCAGGACTTGTATCCGGTTTGTATTAGAGATAGACTAGTCCTAATCCTAATAGGACTCCACATGTAAACCGCCCCTTCAACATATATAAGGAGGGGCAGGGCTCCCCAAAGAGGGACAGGTTAGAAGCGACAAGCTACAAGCAATCAATAATCTCTAGGGCTAGACACAAGAGCCGGTTTACGGCGTCTCCCTCGGGATGATAATGAGACCTAGCCTCAAACAGCATGTAGGGTTATTACCGGATGATGTTTCCCGGGGCCCGAAGCTGTCTAAATCCTTGTCTTGCGTGTTGATCCGCCCTGCGTCTTGTTGGGGAACGTTGCAGAAAATTAAAATTTTCCTACGGTTTCACCAAGATCCATCTATGAGTTCATCTAAGCAACGAGTCATGGGAGAGAGATTGCATCTACATACCACTTGCAGATTGCGTGCGGAAGCGTTCAAGGGGATGGTGATGACGTAGTCGTACTCGTCGTGATTCGGATCACCGATGACCAAGTGCCGAACGGACAGCACCTCCGCGTTCAACACACGTACGGGACGATCGACGTCTCCTCCTTCTTGATCCAGCAAGGGGAAGGAGAGGTTGAGGAAGAAGACTCCAACGGCAGCACGACGGCGTGGTGAGGTTGGTGCAACAGAACTCCGACAGGGCTTCGCCAAGCGCGTACGGAGAAGGAGAGGTGTTGGGGAGGGGAGGGGCTGCGCCTTGAGTTGTGTCTGCAGCCCTCCCCTCACCCCTCTATTTATAGGGGAAGGGGCAAGGGGGGCCGGCCCCCTCTAGATGGATCTAGAGGGGGGGGCGGCGGCCAAGGGGGAGGGGGCTTGCCCCCCAAGCAAGGGGGGCGCCCCCTTTAGGGTTTCCCCAAACCCTAGGGCGCATGGGCCCTTGGGGGGAGGCGCACCAGCCCACTTTGGGCTGGTTCCCTTCCCCTTTGCAGCCCATGAGCCCCTCCGGGAGAGGTGGCCCCTCCCGGTGGACCCCCGAGGCCCCTCCGGTGGCCCCGGTACAATACCGATATGCCCCCGAACTATTCCGGTGTCAGAATGACAACTTCCCATATATAAATCTTTACCTCCGGATCACTCCGGAACTCCTCGTGACGTCCGGGATCTCATCCGGGACTCCGAACAACATTCGGTAATCACATACAAGTCTTCCTAATAA
This sequence comes from Aegilops umbellulata, assembly GCA_032464435.1. Taxonomy (NCBI): domain Eukaryota; kingdom Viridiplantae; phylum Streptophyta; class Magnoliopsida; order Poales; family Poaceae; genus Aegilops; species Aegilops umbellulata. Next base: position 198,739,687 of record CP136057.1, on the reverse strand, counting down.
CCCTAGCATCACCGAACCTTAAGTGTGTAGACCCTACGGGTTCGGGAGACATGCAGACATGACCGAGACGACTCTCGGGCAATAACCAACAGCGGGATCTGGATACCCATGTTGGCTCCCACATGTTCCTCGATGATGTCATCGGATGAACCACGATGTCGAGGGTTCAAGCAACCCCGTAAACTATTCCCTTTGTCAATCGGTAGGTTACTTGCCCGAGACTCGATCGTCGGTATCCCAATACCTCGTTTAGTCCCGTTACCGGCAAGTCACTTTACTCGTACCGTAATGCATGATCCCGTGGCCAAACACTTGGTCACTTTGAGCTCATTGTGATGATGCATTACCGAGTGGGCCCGGTGATACCTCTCCGTCATGCGGAGTGACAAATCCCAGTCTTGATCCGTGTCAACCCAACAGATACTTTCGGAGATACCTGTAGTGCACCTTTATAGTCACCCAGTTACGTTGTGACGTTTGGTACACCCAAAGCACTCCTACAGCATCCGGGAGTTACACGATCTCATGGTCTAAGGAAAAGATACTCGACATTGGAAAGCTCTAGCAAAACGAACTACACGATCTTGTGCTATGCTTGAGATTGGGTCTTGTCCATCACATCATTCTCCTAATGATGTGATCTCGTTATCAATGACATCCCCATGTCCATAGTCAGGAAACCATGACTATCTATTGATCAACGAGCTAGTCAACTAGAGGCTTACTAGGGACATTTTGGTGTCTAGTATTCACACATGTATTACGATTTCCAGATAACACAATTATAGCATGAATAAAGACAATTACCATGAACAAGGAAATATAATAATAATACTTTTATTATTGCCTCTAGGGCATATTTCCAACAGTCTCCCACTTGCACTAGAGTCAATAACCTAGTTACATTGTGATGAATCAAACACCCATAGAGTTCTGGTGCTGATCATGCTTTGCCCTAGGGAGAGGTTTAGTCAACGGATCCGCGACATTCAGATCCGTGTGTACTTTACAAATTTCTGTGTCTCCATCTTGAACATTTTCACGGATGGAGTTGAAGCGACGCTTGATGTGCCTGGTCTTCTTGTGAAACCTGGGCTCCTTGGCCAGTGCAATAGCTCCAGTGTTGTCACAGAAGAGTTTGATCGGCCCCGACGCATTGGGTATGACTCCTAGGTCGGTGATGAACTCCTTCACCCAAATTGCCTCATGCGCTGCCTCCGAGGCTGCCATGTATTCCGCTTCACATGTAGATCCTGCCACGACGCTCTGCTTGCAGCTGCACCAGCTCACTGCTCCACCATTCAACATATACACGTATCCGGTTTGTGACTTAGAGTCATCCAGATCTGTGTCGAAGCTAGCATCGACGTAACCCTTTACGACGAGCTCTTCGTCACCTCCATAAACGAGAAACATGTCCTTAGTCCTTTTCAGGTACTTAAGGATATTCTTGACCGCTGTCCAGTGTTCCTTGCCGGGGTTACTTTGGTACCTACCTACCAAACTTACGGCAAGGTTTACATCAGGTCTGGTACACAGCATGGCATACATAACGGATCCTATGGCTGAAGCATAGGGAATGACGCTCATCTCTTGTTTATCCTTTGCCGTGGTCGGGCATTGAGCTGAGCTCAATTTCACACCTTGCAATACAGGCAAGAACCCTTTCTTGGACTGATCCATTTTGAACTTCTTCAAAATCTTATCAAGGTACGTGCTTTGCGAAAGACCTATGAGGCGTCTTGATCTATCTCTATAGATTTTGATGCCTAATATATAAGCAGCTTCTCCAAGGTCCTTCATTGAAAAACACTTGTTCAAATAGGCCTTTATGCTTTCCAAGAATTCTATATCATTTCCCATCAATAGTATGTCATCCACATATAATATGAGAAATGCTACGGAGCTCCCACTCACTTTCTTGTAAACGCAGGCTTCTCCATAAGTCTGCATAAACCCAAACGCTTTGATCATCTCATCAAAGCGAATGTTCCAACTCCGAGATGCTTGCACCAGCCCATAAATGGATCGCTGGAGCTTGCACACCTTGTTAGCATTCTTGGGATCGACAAAACCTTCAGGCTGCATCATATACAGTTCTTCCTTAAGATAGCCGTTAAGGAATGCCGTTTTGACGTCCATTTGCCATATCTCATAATCATAGTATGCGACAATTGCTAACATGATTCGGACGGACTTCAGCTTCGCTACGGGAGAGAAAGTCTCATCGTAGTCAATCCCTTGAACTTGCCGATAACCCTTAGCGACAAGTCGAGCTTTATAGATGGTGACATTACCATCCGCGTCCGTCTTCTTCTTGAAGATCCATTTATTTTCTATCGCTCGCCGATCATCGGGCAAGTCTGTCAAAGTCCATACTTTGTTTTCATACATGGATCCTATCTCGGATTTCATGGCTTCTAACCATTTGTTGGAATCCGGGCCCGCCATCGCTTCTTCATAGTTCGAAGGTTCACCGTTGTCCAACAACATGATTTCCAGGACAGGGTTGCCGTACCACTCTGGTGCGGAACGTGTCCTTGTGGACCTACGAAGTTCAGTGGAAGCTTGGTCCGAAGTATCTTGATCATTATCATTAACCTCCTCTCTAATTGGAGCAGGCACCACAGGAACATTTTCCTGCGCTGCGCCATTCTCCGTTTCAAGAGGCAGTACTTCATCAAGCTCCACTTTCCTCCCACTTACTTCTTTCGAGAGAAACTCTTTCTCCAGAAAGGTTCCGTTCTTGGCAACAAAGATCTTGCCCTCGGATCTTAAGTAGAAGGTATACCCTATAGTTTCCTTAGGGTATCCTATGAAGACGCATTTTTCCGATTTGGGTTCGAGCTTTTCAGGTTGAAGTTTCTTGACATAAGCCTCGCATCCCCAAACTTTTAGAAACGACAGCTTAGGTTTCTTTCCAAACCATAATTCATACGGTGTCGTCTCAACGGATTTAGACGGTGCCCTATTTAAAGTGAATGTGGCTGTCTCTAGAGCATATCCCCAAAATGATAGCGGTAAATCGGTAAGAGACATCATAGATCGCACCATATCCAATAAAGTGCGATTACGACGTTCGGACACACCATTACGCTGAGGTGTTCCAGGCGGCGTGAGTTGTGAAACTATTCCACATTTTCTTAAGTGTGTGCCAAATTCGTGACTTAAGTACTCTCCTCCACGATCTGATCGTAGAAACTTGATCTTTCTGTCACGTTGATTCTCAACCTCACTCTGAAACTCCTTGAACTTTTCAAAGGTCTCAGACTTGTGTTTCATTAAGTAGACATAGCCATATCTACTCAAATCATCAGTGAGTGTGAGAACATAACGATATCCTCCGCGAGCCTCAACGCTCATTGGACCGCACACATCAGTATGTATAGTTTCCAATAAGTTGGTTGCTCGCTCCATTGTTCCGGAGAACGGAGTCTTGGTCATTTTGCCCATAAGGCATGGTTCGCATGTGTCAAACGATTCATAATCGAGAGACTCTAAAAGTCCATCAGCATGGAGCTTCTTCATGCGCTTGACACCAATGTGACCAAGGCGGCAGTGCCACAAGTATGTGGGACTATCGTTATCAACTTTACACCTTTTGGCATTCACACTATGAATATGTGTATTATCATGCACGAGATTCATTAAGAATAAACCATTAACCATCGGAGCATGACCATAAAACATATCACTCATATAAATAGAACAACCATTATTCTCGGATTTAAATGAGTAGCCATCTCGTATTAAACGAGATCCAGATACAATGTTCATGCTCAAACTTGGCACCAAATAACAATTATTGAGGTTTAAAACTAGTCCCGTGGGTAAATGTAGAGGTAGCGTGCCGACGGCGATCACATCGACCTTGGAACCATTCCCGACGCGCATAGTCACCTCGTCCTTCGCCAGTCTTCTCTTATTCCGCAGCTCCTGCTGTGAGTTACAAATATGAGCAACAGCACCGGTATCAAATACCCAGGAGCTACTACGAGCACTGGTAAGGTACACATCAATTACATGTATATCACATATACCTTTAGTGTTGCCGGCCTTCTTATCCGCTAAGTACTTGGGGCAATTCCGTTTCCAGTGACCATTTCCCTTGCAATAAAAGCACTCAGTTTCAGGTTTGGGTCCATTCTTTGACTTCTTCCTGGCAACTGATTTACCAGGCGTGGCAACCTCTTTGCCGTCTTTCTTGAAGTTCTTCTTACCCTTGCCTTTCTTGAACTTAGTGGTTTTATTCACCATCAACACTTGATGTTCCTTTTTGATCTCCACCTCCGCGGATTTCAGCATTGAGTACAACTCGGGAATGGTCTTTTCCATCCCCTGCATGTTGTAGTTCATCACGAAGCTTTTGTAGCTAGGTGGGAGCGACTGAAGGATTCTGTCAATGACCGCCTCATCTGGAAGATTAACTTCCAGCTGAGTCAAGCGGTTGTGCAACCCAGACATCTTGAGTATGTGTTCACTGACAGAGCTATTTTCCTCCATTTTGCAGCTAAAGAACTTGTCGGAGACTTCATATCTCTCGACCCGGGCATGAGCTTGGAAAATCAATTTCAGCTCCTCGAACATCTCATATGCTCCGTGCTTCTCAAAACGCTTTTGGAGCCCCGGTTCTAAGCTGTAAAGCATGCCGCACTGAACGATGGAGTAATCATCAGTGCGTGACTGATGGGCGTTCATAACGTCCTGGTTTTCTGGGAATGGTGCATCACCTAGCGGTGCATCTAGGACATAATCTTTCTTGGCTGCTATGAGGATGATCCTCAAGTTCCGGACCCAGTCCGAATAGTTGCTGCCATCATCTTTCAGCTTAGTTTTCTCTAGGAACGCGTTGAAGTTGAGGCTGACATTACCGTGGGCCATTTGATCTACAAGACATATTGTAAAGATTTAGACTAAGTTCATGATAATTAAGTTCATCTAATCAAATTAATGAATGAACTCCCACTCAGATTAGACATCCCTCTAGTCATCTAAGTGTTACATGATCCGAGTCGACTAGGCCGTGTCCGATCATCACGTGAGACGGACTAGTCATCATCGGTGAACATCTCCATGTTGATCGTATCTTCTATACGACTCATGTTCGACCTTTCGGTCTCCGTGTTCCGAGGCCATGTCTGTACATGCTAGGCTCGTCAAGTTAACCCTAAGTGTTTTGCATGTGTAAAACTGTCTTACACCCGTTGTATGTGAACGTATGGATCTATCACACCCGATCATCACGTGGTGCTTCGAAACGACGAACTTTAGCAACGGTGCACAGTTAGGGGAGAACACTTCTTGAAATTTTGTAAGGGATCATCTTATTTACTACCGTCGTTCTAAGTAAACAAGATGCATAAACATAATAAACATCACATGCAATTATATAGTAGTGACATGATATGGCCATCATCATATAGCTCCTTCGATCTCCATCTTGGGGCTCCATGATCATCTTGTCACCGGCACGACACCATGATCTCCATCATCATGATCTCCATCATCGTGTCTCCATGGAGTTGCTCGCCAACTATTACTACTACTACTATGGCTAACACGTTTAGCAACAAAGTAAAGTAATTTACATGGCGACACGCAGGTCATAAAAGAATAATGACAACTCCTATGGCTCCTGCCGGTTGTCATACTCATCGACATGCAAGTCGTGATTCCTATTACAATAACAAGATCATCTCATACATCACATGATTCATCACAACTTCTGGCCATATCACATCACAAAGCACTTGCTGCAAAAACAAGTTAGACGTCCTCTAATTGTTGTTGCAAGTTTTTTATCGTGGCTGTTATAGGTTGCTAGCAAGAACGTTTCTTACCTACGTTAAAACCACAACGTGAATTTGTCAATCTCTATTTACCCTTCATAAGGACCATGTTCATCGAATCCGATCCAACTAAAGTGGGAGAGACAGACACCCGCCAGCCACCTTATGCAACTAGTGCATGTTAGTCGGTGGAACCGGTCTCACGTAAGCGTACGTGTAAGGTTGGTCCGGGCCGCTTCATCCCACAATACCGCTGAACCAAGATAGGACTAGTAACGGCAAGAAGAATTGACAATTCGACGCCCACAACTACTTTGTGTTCTACTCGTGCAATAGAGAACTACTCATAAACCTAGCTCATGATGCCACTGTTGGGGAACGTTGCAGAAAATTAAAATTTTCCTACGGTTTCACCAAGATCCATCTATGAGTTCATCTAAGCAACGAGTCATGGGAGAGAGATTGCATCTACATACCACTTGCAGATTGCGTGCGGAAGCGTTCAAGGGGATGGTGATGACGTAGTCGTACTCGTCGTGATTCGGATCACCGATGACCAAGTGCCGAACGGACAGCACCTCCGCGTTCAACACACGTACGGGACGATCGACGTCTCCTCCTTGTTGATCCAGCAAGGGGAAGGAGAGGTTGAGGAAGAAGACTCCAACGGCAGCACGACGGCGTGGTGAGGTTGGTGCAACAGAACTCCGACAGGGCTTCGCCAAGCGCGTACGGAGGAGGAGAGGTGTTGGGGAGGGGAGGGGTTGCGCCTTGAGTTGTGTCTGCAGCCCTCCCCTCACCCCTCTATTTATAGGGGAAGGGGCAAGGGGGGACGGCCCCCTCTAGATGGATCTAGAGGGGGGGCGGCGGCCAAGGGGGAGGGGGCTTGCCCCCCAAGCAAGGGGGGCGCCCCCTTTAGGGTTCCCCCAAACCCTAGGGCGCATGGGCCCTTGGGGGGAGGCGCACCAGCCCACTTTGGGCTGGTTCCCTTCCCCTTTGCAGCCCATGAGCCCCTCCGGGAGAGGTGGCCCCTCCCGGTGGACCCCCAAGGCCCCTCCGGTGGCCCCGGTACAATACCGATATGCCCCCGAACTATTCCGGTGTCAGAATGACAACTTCCCATATATAAATCTTTACCTCCGGATCACTCCGGAACTCCTCGTGACGTCCGGGATCTCATCCGGGACTCCGAACAACATTCGGTAATCACATACAAGTCTTCCTAATAACCCTAGCGTCACCGAACCTTAAGTGTGTAGACCCTACGGGTTCGGGAGACATGCAGACATGACCGAGACGACTCTCGGGCAATAACCAACAGCGGGATCTGGATACCCATGTTGGCTCCCACATGTTCCTCGATGATGTCATCGGATGAACCACGATGTCGAGGGTTCAAGCAACCCCGTAAACTATTCCCTTTGTCAATCGGTAGGTTACTTGCCCGAGACTCGATCGTCGGTATCCCAATACCTCGTTTAGTCCCGTTACCGGCAAGTCACTTTACTCGTACCGTAATGCATGATCCCGTGGCCAAACACTTGGTCACTTTGAGCTCATTGTGATGATGCATTACCGAGTGGGCCCGGTGATACCTCTCCGTCATGCGGAGTGACAAATCCCAGTCTTGATCCGTGTCAACCCAACAGATACTTTCGGAGATACCTGTAGTGCACCTTTATAGTCACCCAGTTACGTTGTGACGTTTGGTACACCCAAAGCACTCCTACAGCATCCGGGAGTTACACGATCTCATGGTCTAAGGAAAAGATACTCGACATTGGAAAGCTCTAGCAAAACGAACTACACGATCTTGTGCTATGCTTGAGATTGGGTCTTGTCCATCACATCATTCTCCTAATGATGTGATCTCGTTATCAATGACATCCCCATGTCCATAGTCAGGAAACCATGACTATCTATTGATCAACGAGCTAGTCAACTAGAGGCTTACTAGGGACATTTTGGTGTCTAGTATTCACACATGTATTACGATTTCCAGATAACACAATTATAGCATGAATAAAGACAATTACCATGAACAAGGAAATATAATAATAATACTTTTATTATTGCCTCTAGGGCATATTTCCAACACGTCTCTCGTCCCACTCAACCCCTCTCAAGCTACCACATAGATGCGTTGGCCTCGCGACTAAGTCCTGACACTAAGGACATCTGCCGTGACAATCCCACGATAGCTGGCGCCCACCGTGGGGCCTGGCGCACGGTGGTGTTGAGCTCTTGAAGGGATTTGTTTTTCTAGGGATCAAGAAGTTTGCAATTTTCAAGAAGAAGAAGAGTCATTGCGGAAGAATCAGTCAGATTTGAGATTCATCCGAGATTCAAGAGAAATTAAGGTTATAATCTGTCTGAAGCCATCGTCAAATCACCGAGATCAACAGAACCACCACAAATCGCCAAAGTATTCACGGGCGTGTTGTCTCACATGCAAAACTATAGTCAAACCGATCTTGGCCCAGAGAAGGATTCAGACACAGCCGCAACCCGGATCCAAAACGATTCAACACGGTATAGTTTGCCTGGTCGGTTTACTGCCTTGCTGGAGAGTGGATTCGATGCGCTATTGAACCGCCCCGCGTTAGAGCATGCTGGGGACATTGATCCGGATTTCCGCCTCCTGTGCTATGGCCCGTCGTGGTCGAGCCGCCCAGGCCTCCGTCGCCTCGGTCCTGTTCCTCCTAGGCCGTGACCGAGCCACCGGCGCACCCTTCTGTTTCTCCTCGCTGGACCGCCTCATTGATGAAGCCGTCGACAAGTCGCCACATGCTACCATTGACGCTTCAACACCTCGATGGTCCACTTCCACAATCACGGCCTCGCTCTGCCTCTGCTGTGGCCGAGTCGCCATTACGGCCTCTGCCTGCGCGTCGCAACCGCACTTCAAACCGGCCGCGGGCCTAATTCGCTCTCGAGCTCCTCGGCCTTGACCCGCCATTGTTGACCCGCCATTACCCGCTAGCTATTGAAGCAGGCCTCCTCCTCTGTTTCCAAGTCACCGTCGCCGGGCGCGCTTCCGATTGCCGCTCGGCCGCGGCCCTACTGTACCGGCGCCTCCGCCGAACAGACTCGCCCATGCGCGTCTTCGTGTCAAACCGCCAAGGTCTCGGCCCGCTTTGTGAACCGCTTCAAACCGCCACCTCGCCAATGCGCCGCCTCTGCGCCTCCGAACTACCGCGCCTGCTTCAGCCTCTGCCGGTGCGCCCCGCGCCGCCTCCGTCATGGCCAGCTCCACGCGCGGTCGCGTGCTCGCCTCGCACTTGTTCCCTGACGAACTGCCGGAGTTGCTTTAATCCGCCTCTGCGCTGGGTTCGCGCATTGACGAACCGGCCTCGGGTCAGTGCCCGGCCTCGGTGTGACCACGGCGGCCCTGCGGTGTTGCCTGACGAACCGCCGGAGTTGCTCCGACCCGCCTTGCACCTTCATCGCTTCACCCCGAGCCGGTTCGGTTGCCTCTGCTATTGCGTGTTGCGACACATCAGTATGCTGATAGTTCTTCAGCAGCGAATCAGGACAATTGTTCATAACTAATGAGGTGTTATATTACGGTTCCTGTGACCGACTCGCCCGTCGGCACCGCCTTACAACACCACGGACGACTCGTCCGTCCGCCCTCGCGGCCGATTCACGCGTCCGCGCCGGTTTACAAACGTCACGGCCGACTCACCCGTCCGCACCGGTTTACCACGCCGCGGCCGGTTCACCTGTGAGCGATTTCAATTTCACCTAACGATCATCAATTTCGTGGCGGATTATTTCCGGCCTGACATATCAGGTGATATCTATCTAAAACATATTTTATTGACACATATTATTTTGTCATAGAGCAGTTTATCTTTGCCTTGGTTTGCAATATTGTTGATGCAGGACAATTGTTCACTACATCAACACACGCGATTGACTTATTGTCTGCCGGCCGATTCTCCCGCCCGCGCCGGTTTACATCAGCTTGCCGGGACCGCACCCGCGGTTAACTCGCCCGTCCGTGCCGGTTTACGACACCGGTGCCGATTTTCCCCGTCCGCGTCGGTTTACAATGCCGCGGCCGATTCATTTATCCGAGCTGCCTCTGATGCAGCGGTCATCTTTGTCATCCGTCTCTCGCGGCCTGGTCTACATCAACATACCAGACAAAATGAAGGCAAATTATCATCAACCGCCGTCGGCACTGGATGGTTCAATGGGCAGGCACACCAGTCGCCACCACTACAGTTTGGGTAACTTCAAATCGCCAGTTGGAAGGAACCATTGGCCGAGTTGCTTACACGGTTCATACGGGATCATTTACAACCCACCACAGTCACCTCAACCTTCTGTGGATTCACATCGTGCTATCAACACCAATAATATACAAGTTATGCCGGTTTATATCACGGTCAAATATGGAGAATCTCAAGCCAACTCCCCGGGTCACCTTGAGACTTGGGGGCTACGATAATATGACGCAGCAAGTCTTGCAAGTTTCAGCCAGTTTAAGAACCCGAGGACGATGGAGGAAAAGGTAACCCGGTCCTGGAGGCTACTGTTATATTGATGAAAGTTTAAAGGCCGTCCGAAAATTTCCGGCTTAGAAAGTATATGACAGTTACAAAATCCCGGTTCAATGAAGAAGATCCGGGTCATCAGAAAGGATTCCGGCTCAAAATCCGGCTCAAGGGAAGCCAGTCTCACTGAAGCTCTCAAATATCCGGTTTACAATCCGGTTCAAGGGAATTTGTTCTCCAACAAAGCTCTGAAGCTCTCAAATCCGGTTTAACAATGTCCGGTTCAAAAAGGAATTAACTTCTCGCAAGTTAGAGTTTAAAGGCCATCAGAAAATTTCCGGCTGAAAATGAAGATTTCGGTTTAAAATCCGGTTCAAGGGGAAGATGTCTCCCACAGCTTTGAAGCTTTCAATATCCGGTTCAAGATCCCGGTTCAAGAAGAATTTACCTCTTGCAAAAAGGTGTAAAATTACTGAAGAGGACCTGCTGCCATGATGCGCGGTTCAAACATGGGGCTTCCTGTTCAAACATATAGGTCGTATTCGAACCAAAGAGAACATAGCTATCCTTACAAAGTCAGTTGGGGACCTAGTCGACTTGAACCGTAGCTACACCTCCTGGGAGCTTGGTCATGTCTTGACGACGGTAATGCCTTCTGGCTGGCACATTTGCCACTAAGTCAGTTGGGGACCTAATCGACTTGAACCGTAGTTACACCTTATGGGAGCTCGGTCATGTCTTGATGATGGTAATGCCTTCTGATCGGCTTTTAAACAGCCAATAAGTCATTTGGGGGCTTGGTCGTGTCCGAACCAATGCAATGCCACTTGATCGGCCCTAGGCCACTGAGTCACTTGGGGGCTTGGTCGAATCCGAACCAATGCAATGCCACTTGGCCGGCGTAACGCCACGCGTCATTTTGGGGTCCTGGCTGACTGGCACCATTGCTACGCCTTCGGGGGCTTGGTTGTGTCTGACCATGGTAATTCCATCTGACCAAGCTCAGTAGAGCTCTTCTTTTGCAAAAAATTGTTGCCATTGCTTTTGCTTTAATAGCCTTTCTTGAGAAGTTGCTATTCTATTTGCGTTTTTTAAACCGACAGTATTTTGTATCGGTTCAAACAACTAAATTGGTGGAACACGGTCCATTTTTAGACCGGAGATTATCTGCCCGGTTTGATTTTCTGTTACCATCCTATTATGGAGTAAACCGGTGTTTATCAACCCGGCTCGGCTTTCAACTACAAGTTGTGAGTACATGATCAAGTTATAATCCGGAGACTATCAGCCCGGTCTGGTTTGACTACAAGTCGCCAGTATAATATATTGATAATCCGGTGTCTAACATAAACCGGTATGGTTTTATCATAAACCGACACAGTATGGAAGGAGTTATCAGTACTCAAGATTGGGATTATCACCCTTATTACAAAAGTTGGTAAACCAACAATATGATTCAATATCACAGGACACTTTAAACTTGTTGTATGCAGAAACAGGTTGAAAAAAGCATGATTATAAATCACTGACGTTTATTAAACCGGTCTGGCTTTCGACTATATGTCACCAGTATGATGATAAATTATCCGGTGTTTATTAAACCGGTCTGGCTTTCGACTATATGTCACCAGTATGATGATAAATTATCCGGTGTTTTATTAAACCGGTCTGGCTTTGGACTATAAGTCGCCAGTATATATTTGGATTGCGCCATTGGAATCATGCGCTTATAAATTATTGGATTATATTATTCAAATAGCCAAACTTGGCTGAATTTTCATTATGATATTGGATGAATAAGGTTTTCATACCAGATTATATTATCTTGAATAGCCAACATGGCTGGATTTTTATTATGGTTATTAATATTATGATTAAGGTTTTCAAAGTCGCTTTAGCGCAATGGTTATCATTTTCTACAATTGAAGGAATAGTCCCGAGTTGCTGCAGGCTTACAACCCGACACTTGGGGGCTACATTATGCAAAGTTGAGATTATATCAAATATGCAAGTCTCATGTCGCTGCAAGCATACACCATGACACTTGGGGGCTACCAATTGCTCCTGTCAACTATTCAAGGTACAAAGCTTTTTATCCATTATATTGAAGGGTCCACTGCTCAGTTGGTAAAGCACAAGGCTCTTAACCTTGTGGACGTGGATTCAAGCCCCATGATGGGGGTTACATCATATGATGTTATTTTCATTGAAGTGTATATCAAAGTCCTAGCTCAATATTATCTTACTGAGTCGGCCCTTGGGGGCTACATGCTGCTGTTCAAAGTTTAAAAGATTATATTTACAAAGTCCCTGCTGATTATTACATAATGAGCCGGCCCTTGGGGGCTACATTGGTTGAAGTTTTATGGGCATCAGTCAATTACAAGTCCCAGGTTGCTGCAAGCATGACAACCCGACACTTGGGGGCTACAGGTAATATGGATATAAGGGAGAAATATCTTCCAATTTTCTGTTTTGAGCCAATCATTATGACCCGGTGTCTACAACAATCATGAACCGGCATTGGAAATAATCATGACATGGAATTCAGTTCTTATAAACCGGCAATCTTGACAATGATAAACCGACGAGTCTACATTTTCAAACCGGCTGAATATTAGATGAGTATTACAAGACCAATATTTCTTAAACCGGCGCTTTGGAAGCCGACTCAAGTGGATTATTCTTCACAATATTTTTCTATGAGAAACCACTGTCAGCAGTTTAAAGTATGAAGCTAGTTATTGATCCGGATTTTTCTAGAAGGAGGGAGTAACAAAGATTTAAGGATGATCAGGGTCGGTTTACAAGAGTTCTTAATCCGGAGCGCAACCTGTTAAATTTGCTCTTGTGTTTATTTTGCAGCATAAGTTTACCATGGATAAATCCAAGCTAAACTTGGGGGCTAATGTCGGGGATATACCCCGCGGTGTAAACCGGCCGGAAGTTAACCCGGCCGGACTTGGCGGTTCATCTGAAGACCCGCCCTGACCTTGGCGGTTTACAAGCAATCCGCTTGGTCGTTATGACGCACTGGTAAACCGACGGGCGGATCAGACGGATGACAAGACCCAAGGCCTAGAAGGCCGGTTCAACTATGGTGGGCCGGTTTAAGAGGAAAGGAATATTTATCTTACAAAGAGTTAAGACCAGGACTTGTATCCGGTTTGTATTAGAGATAGACTAGTCCTAATCCTAATAGGACTCCACATGTAAACCGCCCCTTCAACATATATAAGGAGGGGCAGGGCTCCCCAAAGAGGGACAGGTTAGAAGCGACAAGCTACAAGCAATCAATAATCTCTAGGGCTAGACACAAGAGCCGGTTTACGGCGTCTCCCTCGGGATGATAATGAGACCTAGCCTCAAACAGCATGTAGGGTTATTACCGGATGAAATTTCCCGGGGCCCGAAGCTGTCTAAATCCTTGTCTTGCGTGTTGATCCGCCCTGCGTCTCTCGTCCCACTCAACCCCTCTCAAGCTACCACATAGATGCGTTGGCCTCGCGACTAAGTCCTGACACTAAAGACATCTGCCGTGACAATCCCACGACAAATACCTAGTTCAATCTCGTTACCGGTAAGTCTCTTTACTCGTTCCGTAATACATCATCTCACAACTAACACATTAGTTGCAATGCTTGCAAGGCTTATGTGATGAGCATTACCGAGAGGGCCCAGAGATACCTCTCCGACAATCGGAGTGACAAATCCTAATCTCGAAATACGCCAACCAAACATCTACCTTTGTAGACACCTGTAGTACTCCTTTATAATCACCCAGTTACGTTGTGACGTTTGGTAGTACCCAAAGTGTTCCTCCGGTAAACGGGAGTTGCATAATCTCATAGTCAAAGGAACATGTATAAGTCATGGATAAAAGCAACAGCAACATACTAAACGATCGGGTGCTATGCTAATGGAATGGGTCATGTCAATCAGATCATTCAACTAATGATGTGACCTTGTTAATCAAATGACAACTCCTTTGTCCATGGTTAGGAAACTTAACCATCTTTGATTAACAAGCTAGTCAAGTAGAGGCATACTAGTGACACTCTGTTTGTCTATGTATCCACACATGTATTATGTTTCCATTTAATACAATTCTAGCATGAATAATAAACATTTATCATGATATGTAAGGAAATAAATAATAACTTTATTATTGCCTCTAGGGCATATTTCCTTCAGTCTCCCACTTGCACTAGAGTCAATAATCTAGGTCACATCACCATGTGATTAACTCACATCACCATGTGATTAACTCGATAGTTCACATCATCATGTGATTAACACCCATAGTTCACATCGCCATGTGACCAACACCCAAAGGGTTTGCTAGATTCAGTAATCTAGTTCACATCGCTATGTGATTAACACCCAAAGAGTACTACGGTGTGATCATGTTTTGCTTGTGAGAGAAGTTTAGTCAACGGGTCTGCCACATTCAGATCCGTTATGTATTTTGTAATTTTCTATGTCTACAATGCTCTGCACGGAGCTACTCTAGCTAATTGCTCCCACTTTCAATATGTATCTAGATCGAGACTTAGAGTCATCTAGATCGGTGTCAAAACTTGCATCGACGTAACCCTTTACGACGAACCTTTTGTCACTTCCATAATCGAGAAACATATCCTTATTCCACTAAGGATAATTTTGACCGCTGTCCAGTGATCTACTCCTAGATCACTATTGTACTCCCTTGTCAAACTCAGTGTAGGGTATACAATAGATCTGGTACACAGCATGGCATACTTTATAGAACCTATGGCCAAGGCATAGGGAATGACTTTCATTCTCTTTCTATCTTTTGTCGTGGTCGAGTTTTGATTCTTTACTCAACTTCATACCTTGTAACACAGGAAAGAACTCTTTCTTTGACTGTTCCATTTTGAACTACTTCAAAATCTTGTCAAGGTATGCACTCATTGAAAACTTATCAAGTGTCTTGATCTATCTCTATAGATCTTGATGCTCAATATGTAAGCAGCTTTACCGAGGTCCTTCTTCGAAAAACTTCTTTCAAACACTCCTTTATGCTTTGCAGAATAATTCTACATTATTTCCGATCAACAATATGTCATTTACATATACTTATCGGAAATGTTGTAGTGCTCCCACTCACTTTCTTGTAAATACAGGCTTCACCGCAAGTCTGTATAAAACTATATGCTTTGATCAACTCATCAAAGCGTATATTCCAACTCCGAGATGCTTGCACCAGTCCATAGATGGATCGCTGGAGCTTGCACATTTTGTTAGCACCTTTAGGATTGACAAAACCTTCTGGTTGCATCATATACAACTCTTCTTTAATAAATCCATTAAGGAATGCAGTTTTGTTTTATCCGTTTGCCAGATTTCATAAAATGCGGCAATTGCTAACATGATTCGGACAGACTTAAGCATGGATACGAGTGAGAAACTCTCATCGTAGTCAACACCTTGAACTTGTCGAAAACCTTTTGCGACAATTCTAGCTTTGTAGATAGTAACACTACTATCAGCTTCTGTCTTCCTCTTGAAGATCCATTTATTTTCTATGGCTTGCCGATCATCGGGCAAATCCATCAAAGTCCATACTTTGTTCTCATACATGGATCCCATCTCAGATTTCATGGCTTTAAGCCATTTTGCGGAATCTAGGCTCACCATCGCTTCTTCATAGTTCGTAGGTTCATCATGATCTAGTAGCATGACTTCCAGAACAGGATTGCCGTACCACTCTGGTGCGGATCTTACTCTGGTTGATCTACGAGGTTCTATAGTAACTTGTTCTATAGTTCTATGATCATCATCAACAACCTCCTCACTAGTTGGTTTTGACGTCACAAAAACTGGTTCCTGTGATGTACTGGTTTCCAACAAGGGAATAGGTATAGTTACCTCATCAAGTTCTACTTTCCTCCCACTCACTTCTTTCGAGAGAAACTCCTTCTCTAGAAAGGATCCATTCTTAGCAACGAATGTCTTGCCTTCAGATCTGTGATAGAAGGTGTACCCAATTGTCTTCTTTGGGTATCCTATGAAGACATATTTCTCCGATTTGGGTTTGAGCTTATCAGGATGAAACTTTTTTCACATAAGCATCACAACCCCAAACTTTAAGACAAGACAACTTTGGTTTCTTGCCAAACCATAGTTCATACGGTGTCGTCTCAACGGATTTTGATGGTGCCCTATTTAATGTGAATGCAGCTGTCTCTAATGCATGATCCCAAAACTATAGTGGTATATCGGTAAGAAACATCATAGATTGCACTATATCCAATAAAGTACGGTTATGACGTTCGGACACACCATTATGCTGTGGTGTTCCAGGTGGCATGAGTAGTGAAACTATTTCACATTGTTTAACTGAAGGCCAAACTCGTAACTCAAATATTTTACCTCTGCGATCATATCGTAGAAACTTTTATTTTCTTGTTACGATGATTCTCTACTTCACTCTGAAATTCTTTGAACTTTTCAAACGTTTCAAACTTATGTTTCATCAAGTAGATATACCCATATCTGCTCAAATCATCTGTGAAGGTTAGAAAATAATGATACTTGTCGGGAGCCTTAATATTCATCGGACCACATACATCAGTATGTATGATTTCCAACAAATCTGTTGCTTGCTCCATTGTTCCGGAGAACGGCGTTTTAGTCATCTTGCCCAAGAGGCATGGTTCGCAAGCATCAAGTGATTCCAAAATCCCATCAGCATGGAGTTTCTTCATGCGCTTTACACCAATATGACCTAAACGGCAGTGCCACAAATAGGTTGCACTATCATTATTAACTTCGCATCTTTTGGTTTCAATATTATGAATATGTGTATCACTACGATCGAGATCCAATGAACTATTTTCATTGGGTGTGTATGACCATAAAAGGTTCTATTCATGTAAACAGAACAACAATTGTTCTCTAACTTAAATTAATAATCGTATTGCAATAAACATGATCAAATCATATTTATGCTCAACGCAAATACCAAATAACACTTATTTAGGTTCATCACTAATCCCGAAAGTATAGGGAGTGTACGATGATGATCATATCAATCTTGGAACCACTTCGAACACACATCGTCACTTCACCCTCAACTAGTCTCTGTTTATTCTGCAACTCCCGTTTCGAGTTACTAATCTTAGCAACTGAACCAGTATCAAATACTGAGGGGTTGCTATAAACACTAGTAAAGTACACATCAATAACATGTATATCAAATATACTTTTGTTCATTTTGCCATCCTTCTTATCCACCAAACACTTGGGGTAGTTCCGCTTCCAGTGACCAGTCCCTTTGCAGTAGAAGCACTTAGTCTCAGGCTTAGGACCAGACTTGAGCTTCTTCACTTGAGCAGCAACTCGCTTGCCGTTCTTCTTGAAGTTCCTCTTCTTCCCTTTGCCCTTTTCTTGAAACTAGTGGTCTCGTCAACCATCAACACTTGATGTTTTTCTTGATTTCTACCTTCGTCGATTTCAGCATCACGAAGAGCTTGGGAATTGTTTTCGTCATCCCTTGCATACTATAGTTCATCACGAAGTTCTACTAACTTGGTGATGGTGACTAGAGAATTCTGTCAATCACTATCTTATCTGGAAGATTAACTCCCACTTGATTCAAGCGATTGTAGTACCCAGACAATCTGAGCACATGCTCACTAGTTGAGCGATTCTCCTCCATCTTTTAGCTATAGAACTTGTTGGAGACTTCATATCTCTCAACTCGGGTATTTGCTTGAAATATTAACTTCAACTCCTGGAACATCTCATATGGTCCATGACGTTCAAAATGTCTTTGAAGTCCCGATTCTAAGCCGTTAAGCATGGTGTACTAAACTATCAAGTAGTCGTCATATTGAGCTAGCCAAACGTTCATAACGTCTGCATCTGCTCCTGCAATAGGTCTGTCACCTAGCGGTGCATTAAGGACATAATTCTTCTGTGCAGCAATGAGGATAAACCTCAGATCACGGATCCAATCCGCATCATTGCTACTAATATTTTTCAACACAATTTTCTCTAGGAACATATCAAAATAAACATAGGGAAGCAACAACGCGAGCTATTGATCTACATCATAGATATGCTAATACTACTAGGACTAAGTTCATGATAAATTAAAGTTCAATTAATCATATTACTTAAGAACTCCCACTTAGATAGACATCCCTCTAATCCTCTAAGTGATCACGTGATCCAAATCAACTAAACCATGTCCGATCATCACGTGAGATGGAGTAGTTTCAATGGTGAACATCATTATGTTGATCATATCTACTATATGATTCACGCTCGACCTTTCGGTCTCCGTGTTCCGAGGTCGTATCTTATATGCATAGCTCGTCAAGTATAACCTGAGTATTCCGCGTGTGCAACTGTTTTGCACCCGTTGTATTTGAACGTAGAGCCTATCACACCCGATCATCACGTGGTGTCTCAGCACGAAGAACTTTCGCAACGGTGCATACTCAGGGAGAACACTTCTTGATAATTAGTGAGAGATCATCTTATAATGCTACCGTCAATCAAAGCAAGATAAGATGCATAAAAGATAAACATCGCATGCAATCAATATAAGTGATATGAGATGGCCATCATCATCTTGTGCTTGTGATCTCCATCTCCGCAGCACTGTCATGATCACCATCGTCACCGGCGCGACACCTTGATCTCCATCGTAGCATCCTTGTCGTCTCGCCAATCTTATGCTTCTACGACTATCGCTACCGCTTAGTGATAAAGTAAAGCATTACAGGGCGATTGCATTGCATACAATAAAGCGACAACCATACGGCTCATGCCGGTTGTCGATAACTCGGTTACAAAACATGATCATCTCATACAATAAAATATAGTATCATGTCTTGACCATATCACATCACAACATGCCCTGCAAAAACAAGTTAGACGTCCTCTACTTTGTTTGTTGCAAGTTTTACGTGGCTGCTACGGGCTTAAGCAAGAACCAATCTCACCTACGCATCAAAACCACAACGATAGTTTGTCAAATAGACTCCGTTTTAACCTTCTCAAGGACCGGGCGTAGCCACACTTGGTTCAACTAAAGTTGGTGAGACAGTCTCCTGCAAGCCATCTGTGTGCAAAGCACGTCGAGGGAACCGGTCTCGCGTAAGCGTACGCGTAAGGTTGGTTCGGGTCGTCTCATCCAACAATACCGCTGAACCAAAGTATGACATGCTGGTAGGCAGTATGACTTATCGTCCACAACTCACTTGTGTTCTACTCGTGCAAATAACATCAAACCATAAAAACCTAGGCTCGGATGCCATTGTTGGGGAACGTAGTAATTTCAAAAAAATTCCTACGCACACGCAAGATCATGGTGATGCATAGCAACGAGAGGGGAGAGTGTTGTCTACGTACCCTCGTAGACCGAAGTGGAAGCGTTGACACAATGTAGAGGAAGTAGTCGTACGTCTTCCCGATCCGACCGATCCAAGCACCGTTACTCCGGCACCTCCGAGTTCTTGGCACACGTTCAGCTCGATGACGCACCCCTAGCTTCGATCAAGCAAAGCTTCGGGGAGGAGTTCCGTCAGCACGACGGCGTGGTGACAATCTTGATGTTCTAACGGCGCAGGGCTTCGCCTAAGCACTGCAACAATATATTCGAGGTGGAATATGGTGGAGGGGGGCACCGCACACGGCTAAGGAACGATCAAGAAGATCAACTTGTGTGTCCATGGGGTGCCCCCTGCCCCCGTATATAAAGGAGCAAGGGAGGGAGGAGGCCGGCCCTAGGTTTGGGCGTGCCAGGAGAGTCGTACTCCCACCGGGAGTAGGATTCCACCTTTCCTAGTCCAACTAGGTCAAGGGGGGAAAGAGGGAAAGAGGGGAAGAAAGGGAGAGAGGGGCCGCGCCCCAAACCCCTTGTCCAATTCGGACTGGGCTTGGGAGGGGCGCGCGCCACCTCCTGGCTCCTTCCCACTAAGGCCCATCAAGGCCCATTGCTTCTTCCTCGTATTCCCGTAACTCCCCGGTACCTCCGAAAATACCCGAACCACTCAGAACCTTTCCGATGTCCGAATATAGTCGTCCAATATATCGATGTTTACGTCTCGACCATTTCGAGACTCCTCGTCATGTCCCCGATCTCATCCGGGACTCCGAACTCCTTCGGTACATCAAAACTCATAAACTCATTATATAACTGTCATCGAAACCTTAAGCGTGCGGACCCTACGGTTCGAGAACAATGTAGACATGACCGAGACACGTCTCCGGTCAATAACCAATAGCGGGACCTGGATGCCCATATTGGCTCCTACATATTCTATGAAGATCTTTATCGGTCAGACCGCATAACAACATACGTTGTTCCCTTTGTCATCGGTATGTTACTTACCCGAGATTCGATCGTTGGTATCCAATACCTAGTTCAATCTCGTTACCGGTAAGTCTCTTTACTCGTTCCATAATACATCATCTCACAACTAACACATTAGTTGCAATGCTTGCAAGGCTTATGTGATGAGCATTACCGAGAGGGCCCGGAGATACCTCTCCGACAATCGGAGTGACAAATCCTAATCTCGAAATACGCCAACCCAACATCTACCTTTGGAGACACCTGTAGAGCTCCTTTATAATCACCCAGTTACGTTGTGATGTTTGGTAGTACCCAAAGTGTTCCTCCGGTAAACGGGAGTTGCATAATCTCATAGTCAAAGGAACATGTATAAGTCATGGATAAAAGCAACAGCAACATACTAAACGATCGGGTGCTATGCTAATGGAATGGGTCATGTCAATCAGATCATTCAACTAATGATGTGACCTTGTTAATCAAATGACAACTCCTTTGTCCATGGTTAGGAAACTTAACCATCTTTGATTAACAAGCTAGTCAAGTAGAGGCATACTAGTGACACTCTGTTTGTCTATGTATCCACACATGTATTATGTTTCCATTTAATACAATTCTAGCATGAATAATAAACATTTATCATGATATGTAAGGAAATAAATAATAACTTTATTATTGCCTCTAGGGCATATTTCCTTCAGTCTCCCACTTGCACTAGAGTCAATAATCTAGGTCACATCACCATGTGATTAACTCACATCACCATGTGATTAACTCGATAGTTCACATCATCATGTGATTAACACCCATAGTTCACATCGCCATGTGACCAACACCCAAAGGGTTTGCTAGATTCAGTAATCTAGTTCACATCGCTATGTGATTAACACCCAAAGAGTACTACGGTGTGATCATGTTTTGCTTGTGAGAGAAGTTTAGTCAACGGGTCTGCCACATTCAGATCCGTTATGTATTTTGCAATTTTCTATGTCTACAATGCTCTGCACGGAGCTACTCTAGCTAATTGCTCCCACTTTCAATATGTATCTAGATCAAGACTTAGAGTCATCTAGATCGGTGTCAAAACTTGCATCGACGTAACCCTTTACGACGAACCTTTTGTCACTTCCATAATCGAGAAACATATCCTTATTCCACTAAGGATAATTTTGACCACTGTCCAGTGATCTACTCCTAGATCACTATTGTACTCCCTTGTCAAACTCAGTGTAGGGTATACAATAGATCTGGTACACAGCATGGCATACTTTATAGAACCTATGGCCAAGGCATAGGGAATGACTTTCATTCTCTTTCTATCTTTTGTCGTGGTCGAGTTTTGATTCCTTACTCAACTTCATACCTTGTAACACAGGAAAGAACTCTTTCTTTGACTGTTCCATTTTGAACTACTTCAAAATCTTGTCAAGGTATGCACTCATTGAAAACTTATCAAGTGTCTTGATCTATCTCTATAGATCTTGATGCTCAATATGTAAGCAGCTTTACCGAGGTCCTTCTTCGAAAAACTTCTTTCAAACACTCCTTTATGCTTTGCAGAATAATTCTACATTAATTCCGATCAACAATATGTCATTTACATATACTTATCAGAAATGTTGTAGTGCTCCCACTCACTTTCTTGTAAATACAGGCTTCACCGCAAGTCTGTATAAAACTATATGCTTTGATCAACTCATCAAAGCGTATATTCCAACTCCGAGATGCTTGCACCAGTCCATAGATGGATCGCTGGAGCTTGCACATTTTGTTAGCACCTTTAGGATTGACAAAACCTTCTGGTTGCATCATATACAACTCTTCTTTAATAAATCCATTAAGGAATGCAGTTTTGTTTTATCCGTTTGCCAGATTTCATAAAATGCGGCAATTGCTAACATGATTCGGACAGACTTAAGCATGGATACGAGTGAGAAACTCTCATCGTAGTCAACACCTTGAACTTGTCGAAAACCTTTTGCGACAATTCTAGCTTTGTAGATAGTAACACTACTATCAGCTTCTGTCTTCCTCTTGAAGATCCATTTATTTTCTATGGCTTGCCGATCATCGGGCAAATCCATCAAAGTCCATACTTTGTTCTCATACATGGATCCCATCTCAGATTTCATGGCTTTAAGCCATTTTGCGGAATCTGGGCTCACCATCGCTTCTTCATAGTTTGTAGGTTCATCATGATCTAGTAGCATGACTTCCAGAACAGGATTGCCGTACCACTCTAGTGCGGATCTTACTCTGGTTGATCTACGAGGTTCTGTAGTAACTTGTTCTGTAGTTCTATGATCATCATCATCAACCTCCTCACTAGTTGGTTTTGACGTCACAGAAACTGGTTCCTGTGATGTACTGGTTTCCAACAAGGGAATAGGTATAGTTACCTCATCAAGTTCTACTTTCCTCCCACTCACTTCTTTCGAGAGAAACTCCTTCTCTAGAAAGGATCCATTCTTAGCAACGAATGTCTTGCCTCGACTCGCGTTACGCTAAGACAGGGTGGCAGTGGTGTCACGTGCTCGTCTCAGCGTCCGTCGTCGCTACCGCGACGACGTCCGCATCACTCGCGTTACGCTAAGATAGACAGGGTGGCAGTGGTGTCACGTGCTCGTCTCGGCGTCCGTCGTCGCTACCGCGATGACGTCCGCCTCGACTCGCGTTACGGTAAGACAGGGTGGCAGTGGTGTCACGTGCTCGTATCGGCGTTCGTCGTCGTTACCGCGATGACGTCCGCCTCGACTCGCGTTACCCTAAGATAGACAGGGTGGAAGTGGTGTCACGTGCTCGTCTCGGCGTCCGTCGTCGCTACCGCGACGACGTCCGCCTCGACTCGCGTTACGCTAAGACAGGGTGGCAGAGGTGTCACGTGCTCGTCTCGGCGTCCGTCGTCGCTACCGCGACGACATCCGCCTCGACTCGCGTTACCCTAAGATAGACAGGATGGCAGTGGTGTCACGTGCTCGTCTCGGCGTCCGTCGTCGCTACCGCGACGACGTCCGCCTCGACTCGCGTTACGGTAAGACAGGGTGGCAGTGGTGTCACGTGCTCGTCTCGGCGTCCGTCGTCGCTACCGCGACGAAGTCCGCATCGACTCGCGTTACGCTAAGACAGGGTGGCACTGGTGTCACGTGCTCGTCTCGGCGTCCATCGTCGCTACCGCGACGACGTCTGCCTCGACTCGCGTTGCGCTAAGATAGACAGGGTGGCAGTGGTGTCACGTGCTCGTCTCGGCGTCCGTCGTCGCTACCGCGATGACGTCCGCCTCGACTCGCGTTACCCTAAGATAGACAGGGTGGCAGTGGTGTCACGTGCTCGTCTCGGCGTCCGTCGTCGCTACCGCGACGATGTCCGCCTCGACTCGCGTTACCCTAAGATAGACAGGATGGCAGTGGTGTCACGTGCTCGTCTCGGCGTCCGTCGTCGCTACCGCGACGACGTCCGCCTCGACTCGCGTTATGGTAAGACAGGGCGGCAGTGTTGTCACGTGCTCGTCTCGGCGTCCGTCGTCGCTACCGCGACGACGTCCGCATCGACTCGTGTTACGCTAATACAGGGTGGCAGTGGTGTCACGTGCTCGTTTCGGCGTCCGTCGTTGCTACCACGACGACGTCCGCCTCCACTCGCGTTACGGTAAGACAGGGTGGCTGTGGTGTCACGTGCTCGTCTCGGCATCCGTCGTCGCTACCGCGACGACGCCCGCCTCGACTCGCGTTACCCTAAGATAGACAGGGTGGCAGTGGTGTCACGTGCTCGTCTCGGCGTCCGTCGTCGCTACCGCGACGACGTCCGCCTCGACTCGCGTTACGCTAAGACAGGATGGCAGTGGTGTCACGTGCTTGTCTCGGCGTCCGTCGTCGCTACCGCGACGACGTCCGCCTCGACTCGCGTTACCCTAAGATAGATAGGCTGGCAGTGGTGTCACGTGCTCGTCTCGGCGTCCGTCGTCGCTACCGCGACGACGTCCACCTCGACTCGCGTTACGGTAAGACAGGGTGGCAGTGGTGTCACGTGCTCGTCTCTGCGTCCGTCGTCGCTACCGCGACGACGTCCGCATCGACTCGCGTTACGCTAAGACAGGGTGGCAGTGGTGTCACGTGCTCGTCTCGGCGTCCGTCATCGCTACCGCGACGACGTCCGCCTCGACTCGCGTTACGGTAAGATAGGGTGGCTGTGGTGTCACGTGCTCGTCTCGGCATCCGTCGTCGCTACCGCGACGACGTCCGCCTCGACTCGCGTTACCCTAAGATAGACAGGGTGGCAGTGGTGTCACGTGCTCGTCTCGGCGTCCGTCGACGCTACCGCGACGACGTCCACCTCGAATCGCGTTGCGGTAAGACAGGATGGCAGTGGTGTCACGTGCTCGTCTCGGCGTCCGTCGTCGCTACCGCGACGACGTCCGCCTCGACTCACGTTACCCTAAGATAGATAGGCTGGCAGTGGTGTCACGTGCTCGTCTCTGCGTCCGTCGTCGCTACCGCGACGACGTCCGCATCGACTCGCGTTACGCTAAGACAGGGTGGCAGTGGTGTCACGTGCTCGTCTCGGCGTCCGTCGTCGCTACCGCGACGACATCCGCCTCGACTCGCGTTACCCTAAGATAGACAGGATGGCAGTGGTGTCACGTGCTCGTCTCGGCGTCCGTCGTCGCTACCGCGACGACGTCCGCCTCGACTCGCGTTACGGTAAGACAGGGTGGCAGTGGTGTCACGTGCTCGTCTCGGCGTCTGTCGTCGCTACCGCGACGAAATCCGCATCGACTCGCGTTACGCTAAGACAGGGTGGCACTGGTGTCACGTGCTCGTCTCGGCGTCCATCGTCGCTACCGCGACGACGTCTGCCTCGACTCGCGTTGCGCTAAGATAGACAGGGTGGCAGTGGTGTCACGTGCTCGTCTCGGCGTCCGTCGTCGCTACCGCGATGACGTCCGCCTCGACTCGCGTTACCCTAAGATAGACAGGATGGCAGTGGTGTCACGTGCTCGTCTCGGCGTCCGTCGTCGCTACCACGACGACGTCCGCCTCGACTCGCGTTACGGTAAGACAGGGCGGCAGTGGTGTCACGTGCTCGTCTCGGCGTCCGTCGTCGCTACCGCGACGACGTCCGCATCGACTCGTGTTACGCTAAGACAGGGTGGCAGTGGTGTCACGTGCTCGTTTCGGCGTCCGTCGTTGCTACCGCGACGACGTCCGCCTCCACTCGCGTTACGGTAAGACAGGGTGGCTGTGGTGTCACGTGCTCGTCTCGGCATCCGTCGTCGCTACCGCGACGACGCCCGCCTCGACTCGCGTTACCCTAAGATAGACAGGGTGGCAGTGGTGTCACGTGCTCGTCTCGGCGTCCGTCGTCGCTACCGCGAAGACGTCCGCCTCGACTCGCGTTACCCTAAGATAGATAGGCTGGCAGTGGTGTCACGTGCTCGTCTCGGCGTCCGTCGTCGCTACCGCGACGACGTCCACCTCGACTCGCGTTACGGTAAGACAGGGAGGCAGTGGTGTCACGTGCTCGTCTCTGCGTCCGTCGTCGCTACCGCGACGACGTCCGCATCGACTCGCGTTACGCTAAGACAGGGTGGCAGTGGTGTCACGTGCTCGTCTCGGCGTCCGTCATCGCTACCGCGACGACGTCCGCCTCGACTCGCGTTACGGTAAGATAGGGTGGCTGTGGTGTCACGTGCTCGTCTCGGCATCCGTCGTCGCTACCGCGACGACGTCCGCCTCGACTCGCGTTACCCTAAGATAGACAGGGTGGCAGTGGTGTCACGTGCTCGTCTCGGCGTCCGTCGTCGCTACCGCGACGACGTCCACCTCGAATCGCGTTACGGTAAGACAGGATGGCAGTGGTGTCACGTGCTCGTCTCGGGGTCCGTCGTCGCTACCGCGACGACGTCCGCCTCGACTCACGTTACCCTAAGATAGATAGGCTGGCAGCGGTGTCACGTGCTCGTCTCTGCGTCCGTCGTCGCTACCGCGACGACGTCCGCATCGACTCGCGTTACGCTAAGACAGGGTGGAAGTGGTGTCACGTGCTCGTCTCGGCGTCCGTCATCGCTACCGCGACGACGTCCGCCTCGACTCGCGTTACCCTAAGATAGACAGGGTGGCAGTGGTGTCACGTGCTCGTCTCTGCGTCCGTCGTCGCTACCGCGACGACGTCCGCATCGACTCGCGTTACGCTAAGACAGGGTGGAAGTGGTGTCACGTGCTCGTCTCGGCGTCCGTCATCGCTACCGCGACGACGTCCGCCTCGACTCGCGTTACGGTAAGATAGGGTGGCTGTGGTGTCACGTGCTCGTCTCGGCATCCGTCGTCGCTACCGCGACGACGTCCGCCTCGACTCGCGTTACCCTAAGATAGACAAGGTGGCAGTGGTGTCACGTGCTTGTCTCGGCGTCCGTCGTCGCTACCGCGACGACGTCCACATCGACTCGCGTTACGCTAAGACAGGGTGGCAGTGGTGTCACGTGCTCGTCTCGGCATCCGTCGTCGCTACCGCGACGACGTCCGCCTCCACTCGCGTTACGGTAAGACAGGGTGGCTGTGGTGTCACGTGCTCGTCTTGGCATCCGTCGTCGCTACCGCGACGACGCCCGCCTCGACTCGCGTTACCCTAAGATAGACAAGGTGGCAGTGGTGTCACGTGCTCGTCTCGGCGTCCGTCGTCGCTACCGCGACGACGTCCGCCTCGACTCTCGTTACGCTAAGACAGGATGGCAGTGGTGTCACGTGCTTGTCTCGGCGTCCGTCGTCGCTACCGCGACGACGTCCGCCTCGACTCGCGTTACCCTAAGATAGATAGGCTGGCAGTGGTGTCACGTGCTCGTCTCGGCGTCCGTCGTCGCTACCGCGACGACGTCCGCCTCGACTCACGTTACGGTAAGACAGGGTGGCAGTGGTGTCACGTGCTCGTCTCTGCGTCCGTCGTCGCTACCGTGACGACGTCCGCATCGACTCGCGTTACGCTAAGACAGGGTGGCAGTGGTGTCACGTGCTCGTCTCGGCGTCCGTCATCGCTACCGCGATGACGTCCGCCTCGACTCGCGTTACGGTAAGATAGGGTGGCTGTGGTGTCACGTGCTTATCTCGGCATCCGTCGTCGCTACCGCGACGACGTCTGCCTCGACTCGCGTTACCCTAAGATAGACAGGGTGGCAGTGGTGTCACGTGCTCGTCTCGGCGTCCGTCGTCGCTACCGCGACGACGTCCACCTCGACTCGCGTTACGGTAAGACAGGATGGCAGTGGTGTCACGTGCTCGTCTCGGCGTCCGTCATCGCTACCGCGACGACGTCCGCCTCGACTCGCGTTACGGTAAGACAGGGTGGCAGTGGTGTCACGTGCTCGTCTCTGCGTCCGTCGTCGCTACCGCGACGACGTCCGCATCGACTCGCATTACACTAAGACAGGGTGGCAGTGGTGTGACGTGCTCGTCTCGGCGTCCGTCCTCGCTACCGCGACGACGTCCGCCTCGACTCGCGTTACGGTAAGATAGGGTGGCTGTGGTGTCACGTGCTTGTCTCGGCATCCGTCGTCGCTACCGCGACGACGTCCGCCTCGACTCGCGTTACCCTAAGATAGACAGGGTGGCAGTGGTGTCACGTGCTCGTCTCGGCGTCCGTCGTCGCTACCGCGACGACGTCCACCTCGACTCGCGTTACGGTATGACAGGATGGCAGTGGTGTCACGTGCTCGTCTCGGCGTCCGTCGTCGCTACCGCGACGACGTCCGCCTCGACTCGCGTTACGCTAAGACAGGATGGCAGTGGTTTCACGTGCTTGTCTCGGTGTCCGTCGTCGCTACCGCGACGACGTCTGCCTCGACTCGCGTTACCCTAAGATAGATAGGCTGGCAGTGGTGTCACGTGCTCCTCTCGGCGTCCGTCGTCACTACCGCGACGACGTCCGCCTCGACTCGCGTTACGGTAAGACAGGGTGGCAGTGGTGTCACGTGCTCGTCTCGCCGTCCGTCGTCGCTACCGCGACGACGTCCGCATCGACTCGCGTTACGCTAAGATAAACAGGGTGGCAGTGGTGTCACGTGCTCGTCTCGGCGTCCGTCGTCGCTACCGCGACGACGTCCACCTCGACTCGCGTTACGGTAAGACAGGGTGGCAGTGGTGTCACGTGCTCGTCTCGGCGTCCGTCGTCGCTACCGCGACGACGTCCGCATCGACTCGCGTTACGCTAAGACAGGGTGGAAGTGGTGTCACGTGCTCGTCTCGGCGTCCGTCATCGCTACCGCGACGACGTCCGCCTCGACTCGCGTTACGGTAAGATAGGGTGGCTGTGGTGTCACGTGCTCGTCTCGGCATCCGTCGTCGCTACCGCGACGACGTCCGCCTCGACTCGCGTTACCCTAAGATAGACAGGGTGGCAGTGGTGTCACGTGCTCGTCTCGGCGTCCGTCGTCGCTACCGCGACGACGTCCACATCGACTCGCGTTACGCTAAGACAGGGTGGCAGTGGTGTCACGTGCTCGTCTCGGCATCCGTCGTCGCTACCGCGACGACGTCCGCCTCCACTCGCGTTACGGTAAGACAGGGTGGCTGTGGTGTCACGTGCTCGTCTCGGCATCCGTCGTCGCTACCGCGACGACGCCCGCCTCGACTCGCGTTACCCTAAGATAGACAGGGTGGCAGTGGTGTCACGTGCTCGTCTCGGCGTCCGTCGTCGCTACCGCGACGACGTCCGCCTCGACTCTCGTTACGCTAAGACAGGATGGCAGTGGTGTCACGTGCTTGTCTCGGCGTCCGTCGTCGCTACCGCGACGACGTCCGCCTCGACTCGCGTTACCCTAAGATAGATAGGCTGGCAGTGGTGTCACGTGCTCGTCTCGGCGTCCGTCGTCGCTACCGCGACGACGTCCGCCTCGACTCACGTTACGGTAAGACAGGGTGGCAGTGGTGTCACGTGCTCGTCTCTGCGTCCGTCGTCGCTACCGTGACGACGTCCGCATCGACTCGCGTTACGCTAAGACAGGGTGGCAGTGGTGTCACGTGCTCGTCTCGGCGTCCGTCATCGCTACCGCGATGACGTCCGCCTCGACTCGCGTTACGGTAAGATAGGGTGGCTGTGGTGTCACGTGCTCGTCTCGGCATCCGTCGTCGCTACCGCGACGACGTCTGCCTCGACTCGCGTTACCCTAAGATAGACAGGGTGGCAGTGGTGTCACGTGCTCGTCTCGGCGTCCGTCGTCGCTACCGCGACGACGTCCACCTCGACTCGCGTTACGGTAAGACAGGATGGCAGTGGTGTCACGTGCTCGTCTCGGCGTCCGTCATCGCTACCGCGACGACGTCCGCCTCGACTCGCGTTACGGTAAGACAGGGTGGCAGTGGTGTCACGTGCTCGTCTCTGCGTCCGTCGTCGCTACCGCGACGACGTCCGCATCGACTCGCGTTACACTAAGACAGGGTGGCAGTGGTGTCACGTGCTCGTCTCGGCGTCCGTCCTCGCTACCGCGACGACGTCCGCCTCGACTCGCGTTACGGTAAGATAGGGTGGCTGTGGTGTCACGTGCTCGTCTCGGCATCCGTCGTCGCTACCGCGACGACGTCCGCCTCGACTCGCGTTACCCTAAGATAGACAGGGTGGCAGTGGTGTCACGTGCTCGTCTCGGCGTCCGTCGTCGCTACCGCGACGACGTCCACCTCGACTCGCGTTACGGTATGACAGGATGGTAGTGGTGTCACGTGCTCGTCTCGGCGTCCGTCGTCGCTACCGCGACGACGTCCGCCTCGACTCGCGTTACGCTAAGACAGGATGGCAGTGGTTTCACGTGCTTGTCTCGGTGTCCGTCGTCGCTACCGCGACGACGTCTGCCTCGACTCGCGTTACCCTAAGATAGATAGGCTGGCAGTGGTGTCACGTGCTCCTCTCGGCGTCCGTCGTCGTTACCGCGACGACGTCCGCCTCGACTCGCGTTACGGTAAGACAGGGTGGCAGTGGTGTCACGTGCTCGTCTCGGCGTCCGTCGTCGCTACCGCGACGACGTCCACATCGACTCGCGTTATGCTAAGACAGGGTGGCAGTGGTGTCACGTGCTCGTCTCGGCATCCATCGTCGCTACCGCGACGATATCCGCCTCCACTCGCGTTACGGTAAGACAGGGTGGCTGTGGTGTCACGTGCTCGTCTCGGCATCCGTCGTCGCTACCGCGACGACGCCCGCCTCGACTCGCGTTACCCTAAGATAGACAGGCTGGCAGTGGTGTCACGTGCTCGTCTCGGCGTCCGTCGTCGCTACCGCGACGACGTCCGCCTCGACTCGCGTTACGGTAAGACAGGGTGGCAGTGGTGTCACGTGCTCGTCTCTGCGTCCGTCGTCGCTACCGCGACGACGTCCGCATCGACTCGCGTTACGCTAAGACAGGGTGGCAGTGGTGTCACGTGCTCGTCTTGGCGTCCGTCATCGCTACCGCGACGACGTCCGCCTCGACTCGCGTTACGGTAAGATAGGGTGGCTGTGGTGTCACGTGCTCGTCTCGGCATCCGTCGTCGCTACCGCGACGACGTCCGCCTCGACTCGCGTTACCCTAAGATAGACAGGGTGGCAGTGGTGTCACGTGCTCGTCTCGGCGTCCGTCGTCGCTACCGCGACGACGTCCACCTCGACTCGCGTTACGGTAAGACAGGATGGCAGTGGTGTCACGTGCTCGTCTCGGCGTTCGTCGTCGCTACCGCGACGACGTCCGCCTCGACTCGCGTTACCCTAAGATAGATAGGCTGGCAGTGGTGTCACGTGCTCGTCTCGGCGTCCGTCGTCGCTACCGCGACGATGTCCGCCTCGACTCGCGTTACGGTAAGACAGGGTGGCAGTGGTGTCACGTGCTCGTCTCTGCGTCCGTCGTCGCTACCGCGACGACGTCCGCCTCGACTCGCGTTACGGTATGACAGGGTGGCAGTGGTGTCACGTGCTCATCTCTGCGTCCGTCGTCGCTACCGCGACGACGTCCGCCTCGACTCGCGTTACGCTAAGACAGGATGGCAGTGGTGTCACGTGCTTGTCTCGGCGTCCGTCGTCGCTACCGCGACGACGTCCGCCTCGACTCGCGTTACCCTAAGATAGATAGGCTGGCAGTGGTGTCACGTGCTCGTCTCGGCGTCCGTCGTCGCTACCGCGACGACGTCCGCCTCGACTCGCGTTACGGTAAGACAGGGTGGCAGTGGTGTCACGTGCTCATCTCTGCGTCCGTCGTCGCTACCGCGACGACGTCCGGATCGACTCGCGTTACGCTAAGACAGGGTGGCAGTGGTGTCACGTGCTCGTCTCGCCGTCCGTCGTCGCTACCGCGACGACGTCCGCATCAACTCGCGTTACGCTAAGATAGACAGGGTGGCAGTGGTGTCACGTGCTCGTCTCGACGTCCGGCGTCGCTACCGCGACGACGTCCGCCTCGACTCGCGTTACGGTAAGACAGGGTGGTAGTGGTGTCACGTGCTCGTCTCGGTGTTCGTCGTCACTACAGCTACGACGTCCGCCTCGACTCGCGTTACCCTAAGATAGACAGGGTGGAAGTGGTGTCACGTGCTCGTCTCGGCGTCCGTCGTCCCTGCCGCGACGACGTCCGCCTCGACTCGCGTTACGCTAAGACAGGATGGCAGTGGTGTCACGTGGTCGTCTCGGCTTCCGTCGTCGCTACCGCGACGACGTCCGCCTCGACTCGCGTTACGCTAAGACAGGGTGGCAGTGGTGTCACGTGCTCGTCTCGGCGTCCGTCGTCGCTACCGCGACGACATCCACCTCGACTCGCGTTACCCTAAGATAGACAGGGTGGCAGTGGTGTCACGTGCTCGTCTCGGCGTCCGTCGTCGCTACCGCGACGACGTCCGCCTCGACTCGCGTTATGGTAAGACAGGAAGGCAGTGGTGTCACGTGCTCGTATTGGCGTCCGTCGTCGCTACCGGGACGACGTCCGCCTCGACTCGCGTTACGCTAAGACAGGATGGCAGTGGTGTCACGTGCTTGTCTCGGCGTCAGTCGTCGCTACCATGACGACGTCCGCCTCGACTCGCGTTACCCTAAGATAGATAGGCTGGCAGTGGTGTCACGTGCTCGTCTCGGCGTCCGTCGTCGCTACCGCGACGACGTCCGCCTCGACTCGCGTTACGGTAAGACAGGGTGGCAGTGGTGTCACGTGCTCGTCTCGGCGTCCGTCGTCGCTACCGCGACAACGTCCGCATCGACTCGTGTTACGCTAAGATAGACAGGGTGGCAGTGGTGTCACGTGCTCGTCTCGGCGTCCGTCGTCGCTACCGCGACGACGTCCGCCTCGACTCGCGTTACGGTAAGACAGGATGGCAGTGGTGTCACGTGCTCGTCTCGGCGTCCGTCGTCGCTACCGCAACGACGTCCGCCTCGACTCGCGTTACGCTAAGACAGGATGGCAGTGGTGTCACGTGCTCGTCTCGGCGTCCGTCGTCGCTACCGCGACGACGTCCACCTCGACTCGCGTTACGCTAAGACAGGGTGCAGTGGTGTCACGTGCTCGTCTCGGCGTCTGTCGTCGCTACCGCGACGATGTCCACCTCGACTCGCGTCACCCTAAGATAGACAGGGTGGCAGTGGTGTCACGTGCTTGTCTCAGCGTCCATCATCGCTACCGCGACGACGTCCGCCTCGACTCACGTTACGGTAAGACAGGGTGGCAGTGGTGTCACGTGCTCGTCTCGGCGTCCGTCGTCGCTACCGCGACGACGTCCGCCTCGACTCGCGTTACGCTAAGACAGGGTGGCAGTGGTGTCACGTGCTCGTCTCGGTGTCCGTCGTCGCTACCGCGACGATGTCCGCCTCGAGTCGCGTGACCCTAAGATAGAGAGGGTGGCAGTGGTGTCACGTGCTCGTCTCGGCGTCCGTCGTCGCGGCGTCCGCCTCGACTCGCGTTACCCTAAGATAGACAGGGTGGCAGCGGTGTCACGTGCTCGTCTCGGCGTCCATCGTGGCTACAGCGACGACGTACGCCTCAACTTACGCTAAGACAGGGTGGCAGTGGTGTCACGTGCTCGTCTCGGCGTCCGTCGTCGCTACCGCGACGACGTCCACCTCGACTCGCTTTACCCTAAGATAGACAGGGTGGCAGTGGTGTCACGTGCTCGTCTCGGCGTCCGTCGTCGCTACCGCGACGACGTCCGCCTCGACTCGCGTTATGGTAAGACAGGAAGGCAGTGGTGTCACGTGCTCGTCTCGGCGTCCGTCGTCGCTGCCGCGACGACGTCCGCCTCGACTCGCGTTACGCTAAGACAGGGTGGCAGTGGTGTCACGTGCTCGTCTCGGTGTCCGTCTTCGCTACCGCGACGACGTCCGCCTCGAGTCGCGTGACCCTAAGATAGAGAGGGTGGCAGTGGTGTCACGTGCTCGTATCGGCGTCCGTCGTCGCTACCGGGACGACGTCCGCCTCGACTCGCGTTACGCTAAGACAGGATGGCAGTGGTGTCACGTGCTTGTCTCGGCGTCCGTCGTCGCTACCACGACGACGTCCGCCTCGACTCGCGTTACCCTAAGATAGATAGGCTGGCAGTGGTGTCACGTGCTCGTCTCGGCGTCCGTCGTCGCTACCGCGACGACGTCCGCCTCGACTCGCGTTACGGTAAGACAGGGTGGCAGTGGTGTCACGTGCTCGTCTCGGCGTCCGTCTTCGCTACCGCGACGATGTCCGCATCGACTCGCGTTACGCTAAGATAGACAGGGTGGCAGTGGTGTCACGTGCTCGTCTCATCGTCCGTCGTCGCTACCGCGACGACGTCCGCCTCGACTCGCGTTACCCTAAGATAGACAGGGTGGAAGTGGTGTCACGTGCTCGTCTCGGCGTCCGTCGTCGCTACCGCTACGACGTCCGCCTCGACTCGCGCGACCCTAAGATAGACAGGGTGGCAGTGCTGTCACGTGCTCGTCTCGGCGTCCGTCGTCGCTACCGCGATGACGTCCACCTCGACTCGCGTTACGCTAAGACAGGGTGCAGTAGTGTCACGTGCTCGTCTCGGCGTCTGTCGTTGCTACCGCGATGATGTCCGCCTCGACTCGCGTCACCCTAAGATAGACAGGGTGGCAGTGGTGTCAGGTGCTCGTCTCAGCGTCCGTCATCGCTACCGCGACGACGTCCGCCTCGACTCGCGTTACGCTAAGACAGGATGGCAGTGGTGTCACGTGCTTGTCTCGGCGTCCGTCGTCGCTACCGCGACGACGTCCGCCTCGACTCGCGTTACCCTAAGATAGATAGGCTGGCAGTGGTGTCACGTGCTCGTCTCGGCGTCCGTCGTCGCTACCGCGACGACGTCCGCCTCGACTCGCGTTACGGTAAGACAGGGTGGCAGTGGTGTCACGTGCTCATCTCTGCGTCCGTCGTCGCTACCGCGACGACGTCCGGATCGACTCGCGTTACGCTAAGACAGGGTGGCAGTGGTGTCACGTGCTCGTCTCGCCGTCCGTCGTCGCTACCGCGACGACGTCCGCATCAACTCGCGTTACGCTAAGATAGACAGGGTGGCAGTGGTGTCACGTGCTCGTCTCGACGTCCGGCGTCGCTACCGCGACGACGTCCGCCTCGACTCGCGTTACGGTAAGACAGGGTGGTAGTGGTGTCACGTGCTCGTCTCGGTGTTCGTCGTCGCTACAGCTACGACGTCCGCCTCGACTCGCGTTACCCTAAGATAGACAGGGTGGAAGTGGTGTCACGTGCTCGTCTCGGCGTCCGTCGTCCCTGCCGCGACGACGTCCGCCTCGACTCGCGTTACGCTAAGACAGGATGGCAGTGGTGTCACGTGGTCGTCTCGGCTTCCGTCGTCGCTACCGCGACGACGTCCGCCTCGACTCGCGTTACGCTAAGACAGGGTGGCAGTGGTGTCACGTGCTCGTCTCGGCGTCCGTCGTCGCTACCGCGACGACATCCACCTCGACTCGCGTTACCCTAAGATAGACAGGGTGGCAGTGGTGTCACGTGCTCGTCTCGGCGTCCGTCGTCGCTACCGCGACGACGTCCGCCTCGACTCGCGTTATGGTAAGACAGGAAGGCAGTGGTGTCACGTGCTCGTATCGGCGTCCGTCGTCGCTACCGGGACGACGTCCGCCTCGACTCGCGTTACGCTAAGACAGGATGGCAGTGGTGTCACGTGCTTGTCTCGGCGTCAGTCGTCGCTACCATGACGACGTCCGCCTCGACTCGCGTTACCCTAAGATAGATAGGCTGGCAGTGGTGTCACGTGCTCGTCTCGGCGTCCGTCGTCGCTACCGCGACGACGTCCGCCTCGACTCGCGTTACGGTAAGACAGGGTGGCAGTGGTGTCACGTGCTCGTCTCGGCGTCCGTCGTCGCTACCGCGACAACGTCCGCATCGACTCGTGTTACGCTAAGATAGACAGGGTGGCAGTGGTGTCACGTGCTCGTCTCGGCGTCCGTCGTCGCTACCGCGACGACGTCCGCCTCGACTCGCGTTACGGTAAGACAGGATGGCAGTGGTGTCACGTGCTCGTCTCGGCGTCCGTCGTCGCTACCGCAACGACGTCCGCCTCGACTCGCGTTACGCTAAGACAGGATGGCAGTGGTGTCACGTGCTCGTCTCGGCGTCCGTCGTCGCTACCGCGACGACGTCCACCTCGACTCGCGTTACGCTAAGACAGGGTGCAGTGGTGTCACGTGCTCGTCTCGGCGTCTGTCGTCGCTACCGCGACGATGTCCACCTCGACTCGCGTCACCCTAAGATAGACAGGGTGGCAGTGGTGTCACGTGCTCGTCTCAGCGTCCATCATCGCTACCGCGACGACGTCCGCCTCGACTCACGTTACGGTAAGACAGGGTGGCAGTGGTGTCACGTGCTCGTCTCGGCGTCCGTCGTCGCTACCGCGACGACGTCCGCCTCGACTCGCGTTACGCTAAGACAGGGTGGCAGTGGTGTCACGTGCTCGTCTCGGTGTCCGTCGTCGCTACCGCGACGACGTCCGCCTCGAGTCGCGTGACCCTAAGATAGAGAGGGTGGCAGTGGTGTCACGTGCTCGTCTCGGCGTCCGTCGTCGCGGCGTCCGCCTCGACTCGCGTTACCCTAAGATAGACAGGGTGGCAGCGGTGTCACGTGCTCGTCTCGGCGTCCATCGTGGCTACAGCGACGACGTACGCCTCAACTTACGCTAAGACAGGGTGGCAGTGGTGTCACGTGCTCGTCTCGGCGTCCGTCGTCGCTACCGCGACGACGTCCACCTCGACTCGCTTTACCCTAAGATAGACAGGGTGGCAGTGGTGTCACGTGCTCGTCTCGGCGTCCGTCGTCGCTACCGCGACGACGTCCGCCTCGACTCGCGTTATGGTAAGACAGGAAGGCAGTGGTGTCACGTGCTCGTCTCGGCGTCCGTCGTCGCTGCCGCGACGACGTCCGCCTCGACTCGCGTTACGCTAAGACAGGGTGGCAGTGGTGTCACGTGCTCGTCTCGGTGTCCGTCTTCGCTACCGCGACGACGTCCGCCTCGAGTCGCGTGACCCTAAGATAGAGAGGGTGGCAGTGGTGTCACGTGCTCGTATCGGCGTCCGTCGTCGCTACCGGGACGACGTCCGCCTCGACTCGCGTTACGCTAAGACAGGATGGCAGTGGTGTCACGTGCTTGTCTCGGCGTCCGTCGTCGCTACCACGACGACGTCCGCCTCGACTCGCGTTACCCTAAGATAGATAGGCTGGCAGTGGTGTCACGTGCTCGTCTCGGCGTCCGTCGTCGCTACCGCGACGACGTCCGCCTCGACTCGCGTTACGGTAAGACAGGGTGGCAGTGGTGTCACGTGCTCGTCTCGGCGTCCGTCTTCGCTACCGCGACGATGTCCGCATCGACTCGCGTTACGCTAAGATAGACAGGGTGGCAGTGGTGTCACGTGCTCGTCTCGGCGTCCGTCGTCGCTACCGCGACGACGTCCGCCTCGACTCGCGTTACCCTAAGATAGACAGGGTGGAAGTGGTGTCACGTGCTCGTCTCGGCGTCCGTCGTCGCTACCGCTACGACGTCCGCCTCGACTCGCGCGACCCTAAGATAGACAGGGTGGCAGTGCTGTCACGTGCTCGTCTCGGCGTCCGTCGTCGCTACCGCGATGACGTCCACCTCGACTCGCGTTACGCTAAGACAGGGTGCAGTAGTGTCACGTGCTCGTCTCGGCGTCTGTCGTTGCTACCGCGATGATGTCCGCCTCGACTCGCGTCACCCTAAGATAGACAGGGTGGCAGTGGTGTCAGGTGCTCGTCTCAGCGTCGGTCATCGCTACCGCGACGACGTCCACCTCGACTCGCGTTACGCTAAGACAGGGTGGCAGTGGTGTCACGTGCTCGTCTCGGCGTCCGTCGTCACGGCGTCCGTCTCGACTCGCGTTACGCTAAGATAGACAGGGCGGCAGTGGTGTAACGTGCTCGTCTCGGCGTCCGTCGTCGCTACCGCGACGACGTCCGCCTCGACTCGCGTTACGGTAAGACAGGATGGCAGTGGTGTCACGTGCTTGTCTCGGCGTCCGTCGTCGCTACTGCGACGACGTCCGCCTCGACTCGCGTTACCCTAAGATAGATAGGCTGGCAGTGGTGTCACGTGCTCGTCTCGGGGTCCGTCATCGCTACCGCAACGACGTCCACCTCGACTCGCGTTACGCTAAGACAGGGTGGCAGTGGTGTCACGTGCTCGTCTCGGCGTCCGTCGCCGCTACCGCGACGACGTCCGCCTCGACTCGCGTTACACTAAGACAGGGTGGCAGTGGTGTCACGTGCTCGTCTCGGCGTTCGTCGTCGCTACCGCGACGACGTCCGCCTCGAGTCGCGTGACCCTAAGATAGACAAGGTGGCAGTGGTGTCACGTGCTCGTCTCGGCGTCCGTCGTCACGGCGTCCGCCTCGACTCGCGTTACCCTAAGATAGACAGGGTGGCAGCAGTGTCACATGCTCGTCTCGGCGTCCGTCGTTGCTACCGCGACGACGTCCGCCTCGACTCACGTTACGGTAAGACAGGGTGGCAGTGGTGTCACGTGCTCGTCTCGGCGTCCGTCGTCGCTACCGCGACGACGTCCGCCTCGACTCGCGTTACTCTAAGACAGGGTGGCAGTGGTGTCACGTGCTTGTCTCGGCGTCTGTCGTCGCTACCACGACGACGTCCGCCTCGACTCGCGTTACCCTAAGATAGACAGGCTGGCAGTGGTGTCACGTGCTCGTCTCGGCGTTCGTCGTCGCTACCGCGATGATGTCCGCCTCGACTCGCGTTACGCTAAGACAGGGTGGCAGTGGTGTCACGTGCTCGTCTCGGCGTCCATCGTCGCTACCGCGACGACGTCCGCCTCGACTCGCGTTACGCTAAGACAGGATGGCAGTGGTGTCACGTGCTTGTCTCGGCGTCCGCCGTCGCTACCGCGACGACGTCCGCCTCGACTCGCGTTACCCTAAGATAGATAGGCTGGCAGTGGTGTCACGTGCTCGTCTCGGTGTTCGACGTCGCTACCGCGACGACGTCCGCCTCGACTCGCGTTACGCTAAGACAGGGTGGCAGTGGTGTCACGTGCTCGTCTCGGCGTCCTTCATCGCTACCGCGACGACGTCCGCCTCGACTCGCGTTACGCTAAGACAGGGTGGCAGTGGTGTCACGTGCTCGTCTCGGCGTCCATCGTCGCTACCGCGACGACGTCCGCCTCGACTCGCGTGACCCTAAGATAGACAGGGTGGCAGTGGTGTCACATGCTCGTCTCGGCGTCCGTCGTCGCTACCGCGACGACGTCCGCCTCGACTCGCGTTACACTAAGACAGGGTGGCAGTGGTGTCACGTGCTCGTCTCAGCGTCCGTCGTCGCTACCGCGACGACGTCCGCCTCGACTCACGTTACGGTAAGACAGGGTGGCAGTGGTGTCACGTGCTCGTCTCGGCGTCCGTCGTCGCTACCGCGACGACGTCCGCCTCGACTCGCGTTACGCTAAGACAGGGTGGCAGTGGTGTCACGTGCTCGTCTCGGCGTCCGTCGTCGCGGCGTCCGCCTCGACTCGCGTTACCCTAAGATAGACAGGGTGGCAGCGGTGTCACGTGCTCGTTTCGGCGTCCGTCGTCGCAACCGCGATGACGTCCTCCTCAACTCGCGTTACGCTAAGACAGGGTGGCAGTGGTGTCACGTGCTCGTCTCAGCGTCCGTCGTCGCTACCGCGACGACGTCCGCCTCGACTCACGTTATGGTAAGACAGGGTGGTAGTGGTGTCACGTGCTCGTCTCGGCGTCCGTCGTCGCTACCGCGACGACGTCCGCCTCGACTCGCGTTACGCTAAGACAGGGTGGCAGTGGTGTCACGTGCTCGTCTCGGCGTCCGTCGTCGCTACCGCGACGACGTCCGCCTCGACTCGCGTTACCCTAAGATAGACAGGCTGGCAGTGGTGTCACGTGCTCGTCTCGGCGTCCGTCGTCGCTACCGCGACGACGTCCGCCTCGAGTCGCGTGACTCTAAGATAGACAGGGTGGCAGTGGTGTCACGTGCTCGTCTCGGCGTCTGGCGTCGCTACAGCGACGACGTCCGCCTCGACTCGCGTTACCCTAAGATAGACAGGGTGGCAGTGGTGTCACGTGCTCGTCTCGGCGTCCGTCGTCGCTACCGCGACGACGTCCGCCTCGACTCGCGTTACGCTAAGACAGGGTGGCAGTGGTGTCACGTGCTCGTCTCGGCGTCCGTCGTCGCTACCGCGACGACGTCCGCCTCGAGTCGCGTGACCCTAAGATAGACAGGGTGGCAGTGGTGTCACGTGCTCGTCTCGGCGTCCGTCGTCGCGGCGTCCGCCTCGACTCGCGTTACCCTAAGATAGACAGGGTGGCAGCGGTGTCACGTGCTCGTTTCGGCGTCCGTCGTCGCTACCGCGACGACGTCCTCCTCAACTCGCGTTACGCTAAGACAGGGTGGCAGTGGTGTCACGTGCTCGTCTTGGCGTCCGTCGTCGCTACCGCGACGACGTCCGCCTCGACTCACGTTACGGTAAGACAGGGTGGTAGTGGTGTCACGTGCTCGTCTCGGCGTCCGTCGTCGCTACCGCGACGACGTCCGCCTTCACTCGCGTTACGCTAAGACAGGGTGGCAGTGGTGTCACGTGCTCGTCTCGGCGTCCGTCGTCGCTACCGCGACGACGTCCGCCTCGACTCGCGTTACCCTAAGATAGACAGGCTGGCAGTGGTGTCACGTGCTCGTCTCGGCGTCCGTCGTCGCTACCGCGACGATGTCCGCCTCGACTCGCGATACCCTAAGATAGACAGGGTGGCAGTGGTGTCACGTGCTCGTCTCGGCGTATGTCGTCGCTACCGCGACGACGTCCGCCTCGACTCGCGTTACGCTAAGACAGGGTGGCAGTGGTGTCACGTGTTCGTCTCGGCGTCCGTCGTCGCTACTGCGACGACGTCCGCCTCGACTCGCGTTACGCTAAGACAGGGTGCCAGTGGTGTCACGTGCTCGTCTCGGCGTCCGTCGTCGCTACCGCGACGACGTCCGCCTCGACTCACGTTACGGTAAGACAGGGTGGCAGTGGTGTCACGTGCTCGTCTCGGCGTCCGTCGTCGCTACCGCGACGACGTCCGCCTCGACTCGCGTTACGCTAAGATAGACAGGGTGGCTGCGATGTCACGCGCTCGTCTCGGCGTCCGTCGTCGCTACCGCGACGACGTCCGCCTCAACTCGCGTTACGCAAAGACAGGGTGGCTGCGATGTCACGTGCTCGTCTCGGCGTACGTCGTCGCTACCGCGACGACGTCCGCCTCGACTCATGTTACGGTAAGACAGGGTGGCATTTGTGTCACGTGCTCGTCTCAGCGTCCGTCGTCGCTACCGCGACGACGTCCGCCTCGACTCGCGTTACGCTAAGACAGGGTGGCAGTGGTGTCACGTGCTCGTCTCGGCGTCCGTCGTCGCTACCGCGACGACGACCGCCTTGACTCGCGTTACCCTAAGATAGACAGGGTGGATGTGGTGTCACGTGCTCGTCTCGGCGTCCGTCGTCACTACCGCGACGACGTCCGCCTCGACCCGCGTTACGCTAAGACAGGGTGGCAGTGGTGTCACGTGCTCGTCTCGGCGTCCGTCGTCGCTACCGCGACGATGTCCGCCTCGAGTCGCGTGACTCTAAGATAGACAGGGTGGCAGTGGTGTCACGTGCTCGTCTCGGCGTCCGTCGTCGCTACTGCGACGACGTCCACCTCGACTCGCGTTACGCTAAGACAGGGTGGCAGTGGGGTCACGTGCTCGTCTCGGCGTCCGTCGTCGCTACCGCGACGACGTCCGCTTCGACTCGCGTTACCCTAAGATAGACAGGGTGACAGTGGTGTCACATCCTCGTCTCGGCGTCCGTCGTCGCTACCGTGACGACGTCCGCCTCGAGTCGCGCGACCCTAAGATAGATAGGGTGGCAGTGGTGTCACGTGCTCGTCTCGGCGTCCGTCGTCGCTACCGCGACGACGTCCGCCTCGACTCGCGTTACCCTAAGATAGACAGGGTGGCAGCGGTGTCACGTGCTCGTCTCGGCGTCTGTCGTCGCTACCGCGACGACGTCCGCCTCAACTCGCGTTACGCTAAGACAGGGTGGCAGTGGTGTCACGTGCTCGTCTCGGCGTCCGTCGTCGCTACCGGGACGACGTCCGCCTCGACTCACGTTATGGTAAGACAGGGTGGCAGTGGTGTCACGTGCTCGTCTCGACGTCCGTCGTCGCTACCGCGACGACGTCCGCCTCGACTCGCGTTACGCTAAGACAGGGTGGCAGTGGTGTCACATGCTTGTCTCGGCGTCCGTCGTCGCTACCACGACGACGTCCGCCTCGACTCGCGTTACCCTAAGATAGACAGGCTGGCAGTGGTGTCACGTGCTCGTCTCGGCGTTCGTCGTCGCTACCGCGACGACGTCCGCCTCGACTCGCGTTACGCTAAGACAGGGTGGCAGTGGTGTCACGTGCTCGTCTCGGCGTCCGTCGTCGCTACCGCGACGACGTCCGCCTCGACTCGCGTTACGCAAAGATAGACAGGGTGGCAGTGGTGTCACGTGCTCGTCTCGGCGTCCGGCGTCGCTACCGCGACGACGTCCGCCTCGACTCGCGTTACCCTAAGATAGACAGGGTGGCAGTGGTGTCACGTGCTCGTCTCGGCGTCCGTCGTCGCTACCGCGACGATGTCCGCCTCGACTCGCGATACCCTAAGATAGACAGGGTGGCAGTGGTGTCACGTGCTCGTCTCGGCGTATGTCGTCGCTACCGCGACGACGTCCGCCTCGACTCGCGTTACGCTAAGACAGGGTGGCAGTGGTGTCACGTGTTCGTCTCGGCGTCCG
This sequence comes from Aegilops umbellulata, assembly GCA_032464435.1. Lineage (NCBI taxonomy): Eukaryota > Viridiplantae > Streptophyta > Magnoliopsida > Poales > Poaceae > Aegilops > Aegilops umbellulata. Next base: position 198,696,783 of record CP136057.1, on the reverse strand, counting down.
TCGTCGCTACTGCGACGACGTCCGCCTCGACTCGCGTTACGCTAAGACAGGGTGACAGTGGTGTCACGTGCTCGTCTCGGCGTCCGTCGTCGCTACCGCGACGACGTCCGCCTCGACTCGCGTTACGCTAAGATAGACAGGGTGGCTGCGATGTCACGTGCTCGTCTCGGCGTCCGTCGTCGCTACCGCGACGACGTCCGCCTCAACTCGCGTTACGCAAAGACAGGGTGGCTGCGATGTCACGTGCTCGTCTCGGCGTCCGTCGTCGCTACCGCGACGACGTCCGCCTCAACTCGCGTTACGCAAAGACAGGGTGGCTGCGATGTCACGTGCTCGTCTCGGCGTCCGTCGTCGCTACCGCGACGACGTCCGCCTCGACTCACGTTACGGTAAGACAGGGTGGCATTTGTGTCACGTGCTCGTCTCAGCATCCGTCGTCGCTACCGCGACGACGTCCGCCTCGACTCGCGTTACGCTAAGACAGGGTGGCAGTGGTGTCACGTGCTCGTCTCGGCGTCCGTCGTCGCTACCGGGACGACGTCCGCCTCGACTCACGTTACGGTAAGACAGGGTGGCAGTGGTGTCACGTGCTCGTCTCGACGTCCGTCGTCGCTACCGCGACGACGTCCGCCTCAACTCGCGTTACGCTAAGACAGGGTGGCAGTGGTGTCACGTGCTTGTCTCGGCGTCCGTCGTCGCTACCACGACGACGTCCGCCTCGACTCGCGTTACCCTAAGATAGACAGGCTGGCAGTGGTGTCACGTGCTCGTCTCGGCGTTCGTCGTCGTTACCGCAACGACGTCCGCCTCGACTCGCGTTACGCTAAGACAGGGTGGCAGTGGTGTCACGTGATCGTCTCGGCGTCTGGCGTCGCTACCGCGACGACGTCCGCCTCGACTCGTGATACCCTAAGATAGACAGGGTGGCAGTGGTGTCACGTGCTCGTCTTGGCGTATGTCGTCGCTACCGCGACGACGTCCGCCTCGACTCGCGTTACGCTAAGACAGGGTGGCAGTGGTGTCACGTGTTCGTCTCGGCGTCCATCGTCGCTACTGCGACGACGTCCGCCTCGACTCGCGTTACGCTAAGACAGGGTGGCAGTGGTGTCACGTGCTCGTCTCGGCGTCCGTCGTCGCTACCGCGACGACGTCCGCCTCGACTCACGTTACGGTAAGACAGGGTGGCAGTGGTGTCACGTGCTCATCTCGGCGTCCGGCATCGCTACCGCGACGACGTCCGCCTCGACTCGCGTTACGCTAAGACAGGGTGGCAATGGTGTCACGTGCTTGTCTCGGCGTCCGTCGTCGCTACCACGACGACGTCCGCCTCGACTCGCGTTACCCTAAGATAGACAGGCTGGCAGTGGTGTCACGTGCTCATCTCGGCGTTCGTCGTCGCTACCGTGACGACGTGCGCCTCGACTCGCGTTACGCTAACACAGGGTGGCAGTGGTGTCACGTGCTCGTCTCGGCGTCCGTCGTCGCGGTACCGCGACGACGTCCGCCTCGACTCACGTTACGGTAAGACAGGGTGGCAGTGGTGTCACGTGCTCGTCTAAGCGTCCGTCGTCGCTGCCGCGACGACGTCCGCCTCGACTCGCGTTACGCTAAGACAGGGTGGCAGTGGTGTCACGTGCTTGTCTCGGCGTCCGTCGTCGCTACCACGACGACGTCCGCCTCGACTCGCGTTACCCTAAGATAGACAGGGTGGCAGTGGTGTCACGTGCTCGTCTCAGCGTCCGTCGTCGCTACCGCGACGACGTCCGCCTCGACTCGCGTTACGCTAAGACAGGGTAGCAGTGGTGTCACGTGCTCGTCTCGGCGTCCGTCGTCGCTACCACGACGACGTCCGCCTCGACTCGCGTTACCCTAAGATAGACAGGGTGGCAGTGGTGTCACGTGCTCGTCTCGGCGTCCGTCGTCGCTACCGCGACGACGTCCGCCTCGACCCGCGTTACGCTAAGACAGGGTGGCAGTGTTGTCACGTGCTTGTCTCGGCGTCCGTCGTCGCTACCACGACGACGTCCGCCTCGACTCGCGCTACCCTAAGATAGACAGGTTGGCAGTGGTGTCACGTGCTCGTCTCGGCGTTCGTCGTCGCTACCGCGACGACGTCCGCCTCGACTCACGTTACGGTAAGACAGGGTGGCAGTGGTGTCACGTGCTCGTCTCGGCGTCCGTCGTCGCTACCGCGACGATGTCCGCCTCGACTCACGTTACGCTAAGACAGGGTGGCAGTGGTGTCACGTGCTCGTCTCGGCGTCCGTCGTCGCTACCGCGACGACGTCCGCCTCGAGTCGCGTGACTCTAAGATAGACAGGGTGGCAGTGGTGTCACGTGCTCGTCTCGGCGTCCGTCGTCGCTACTGCGACGACGTCCACCTCGACTCGCGTTACGCTAAGACAGGGTGGCAGTGGTGTCACGTGCTCGTCTCGGCGTCCGTCGTCGCTACCGCGACGACGTCCGCTTCGACTCGTGTTACCCTAAGATAGACAGGGTTACAGTGGTGTCACGTCCTCGTCTCGGCGTCCGTCGTCGCTACCGCGACGACGTCCGCCTCGACTCGTGTTACGCTAAGACAGGGTGGCAGTGGTGTCACGTGCTCGTATCGGCGTCCGTCGTCGCTACCGCGACGACGTCGGCCTCGAGTCGCGCGACCCTAAGATAGACAGGGTGGCAGTGGTGTCACGTGCTCGTCTCGGCGTCCGTCGTCGCTACCGCGACGACGTCCGCCTCGACTCGCGTTACCCTAAGATAGACAGGGTGGCAGCGGTGTCACGTGCTCGTCTCGGCGTCTGCCGTCGCTACCGCGACGACGTCCGCCTCAACTCGCGTTACGCTAAGACAGGGTGGCAGTGGTGTCACGTGCTCGTCTCGGCGTTCGTCGTCGCTACCGCGACGACGTCCGCCTCGACTCACGTTACGGTAAGACAGGGTGGCAGTGGTGTCACGTGCTCGTCTCGGCGTCCGTCGTCGCTACCGCGACGACGTCCGCCTCGACTCGCGTTACACTAAGACAGGGTGGCAGTGGTGTCACGTGCTCGTCTCGGCGTCCGTCGTCACGGCGTCCGCCTTGACTCGCGTTACCCTAAGATAGACAGGGTGGCAGCAGTGTCACGTGCTCGTCTCGGCGTCCGTCATCGCTACCGCGACGACGTCCGCCTCAACTCGCGTTACGCTAAGACAGGGTGGCAGTGGTGTCACGTGCTCGTCTCGGCGTCCGTCGTCGCTACCGCGACGACGTCCGCCTCGACTCGCGTTACGCTAAGACAGGGTGGCAGTGGTGTCACGTGCTTGTCTCGGCGTCTGTCGTCGCTACCACGACGACGTCCGCCTCGACTCGCGTTACCCTAAGATAGACAGGCTGGCAGTGGTGTCACGTGCTCGTCTCGGCGTTCGTCGTCGCTACCGCGATGATGTCCGCCTCGACTCGCGTTACGCTAAGACAGGGTGGCAGTGGTGTCACGTGCTCGTCTCGGCGTCCATCGTCGCTACCGCGACGACGTCCGCCTCGACTCGCGTTACGCTAAGACAGGATGGCAGTGGTGTCACGTGCTTGTCTCGGTGTCCGTCGTCGCTACCGCGACGACGTCCGCCTCGACTCGCTTTACCCTAAGATAGATAGGCTGGCAGTGGTGTCACGTGCTCGTCTCGGCGTTCGACGTCGCTACCGCGACGACGTCCGCCTCGACTCGCGTTACGCTAAGACAGGGTGGCAGTGGTCTCACGTGCTCGTCTCGGCGTTCGTCGTCGCTACCGCGACGACGTCCGCCTCGACTCACGTTACGGTAAGACAGGGTGGCAGTGGTGTCACGTGCTCGTCTCGACGTCCGTCGTCGCTACCACGACGACGTCCGCCTCGACTCGCGTTACGCTAAGACAGGGTGGCAGTGGTGTCACGTGCTTGTCTCGGCGTCCGTCGTCGCTACCGCGACGACGTCCGCCTCAACTCGCGTTACGCTAAGACAGGGTGGCAGTGGTGTCACGTGCTCGTCGAGGCGTCCGTCGTCGCTACCGCGACGACGTCCGCCTCGACTCGCGTTACGCTAAGACAGGGTGGCAGTGGTGTCACGTGCTCGTCTCGGCGTCCGTCGTCGCTACCGCGACGACGTCCGCCTCGACTCGCGTTACACTAAGACAGGGTGGCAGTGGTGTCACGTGCTCGTCTCAGCGTCCGTCGTCGCTACCGCGATGACGTCCGCCTCGACTCACGTTACGGTAAGACAGGGTGGCAGTGGTGTCACGTGCTCGTCTCGGTGTCAGTCGTCGCTACCGCGACGACGTCCGCCTCGACTCGCGTTACGCTAAGACAGGGTGGCAGTGGTGTCACGTGCTCGTCTCGGCGTCCGTCGTCGCTACCGCGACGACGTCCGCCTCAACTCGCGTTACGCTAAGACAGGGTGGCAGTGGTGTCACGTGCTCGTCTCGGCGTCCGTCGTCGCTACCGCGACGACGTCCGCCTCGACTCGCGTTACACTAAGACAGGGTGGCAGTGGTGTCACGTGCTCGTCTCAGCGTCCGTCGTCGCTACCGCGATGACGTCCACCTCGACTCACGTTACGGTAAGACAGGGTGGCAGTGGTGTCACGTGCTCGTCTCGGCGTCCGTCGTCGCTACCGCGACGACGTCCGCCTCGACTCGCGTTACGCTAAGACAGGGTGGCAGTGGTGTCACGTGCTCGTCTCGGCCTCCGTCGTCGCTACCGCGACGACGTCCACCTTGAGTCGCGTGACCCTAAGATAGACAGGATGGCAGTGGTGTCACGTGCTCGTCTCGGCGTCCGTCGTCGCGGCGTCCGCCTCGACTCGCGTTACCCTAAGATAGACAGGGTGGCAGCGGTGTCACGTGCTCGTTTCGGCGTCCGTCGTCGCTACCGCGACGACGTCCGCCTCAACTCGCGTTACGCTAAGACAGGGTGGCAGTGGTGTCACGTGCTCGTCTCGGCGTCCGTCGTCGCTGCCGCGACGACGTCCGCCTCGACTCACGTTACGGTAAGACAGGGTGGCAGTGGTGTCACGTGCTCGTCTCGGCGTCCGTCGTCGCTACCGCGACGACGTCCGCCTCGACTCGCGTTACGCTAAGACAGGGTGGCAGTGGTGTCACGTGCTCGTCTCGGCGTCCGTCGTCGCTACCGCGACGACGTCCGCCTCGACTCGCGTTACCCTAAGATAGACAGGCTGGCAGTGGTGTCACGTGCTCGTCTCGGCGTTCGTCGTCGCTACCGCGACGACGTCCGCCTCGACTCGCGTTACGCTAAGACAGGGTGGTAGTGGTGTCACGTGCTCGTCTAGGCGTCCGTCGTCGCTACCGCGACGACGTCCGCCTCGAGTCACGCGACCCTAAGATAGACAGGGTGGCAGTGGTGTCACGTGCTCGTCTCAGCGTCCGTCGTCGCTACCGCGACGACGTCCGCCACGACTCGCGTTACCCTAAGATAGACAGGGTGGTTGCGATGTCACGTGCTCGTCTCGGCGTCCGTCATCGCTACCGCGACGACGTCCGCCTCAACTCGCATTACGCTAAGACAGGGTGGCAGTGGTGTCACGTGCTCGTCTCGGCGTCCGTCGTCGCTACCGCGACGACGTCCGCCTCGACTCACGTTACGGTAAGACAGGGTGGCAGTGGTGTCACGTGCTCGTCTCCCCGTCCGTCGTCGCTACCGCGACGACGTCCGCCTCGACCCGCGTTACGCTAAGACAGGGTGGCAGTGGTGTCACGTGCTCGTCTCGGCGTCCGTCGTCGCTACCGCGACGACGTCCGCCTCGAGTCGCGTGACTCTAAGATAGACAGGGTGGCAGTGGTGTCACGTGCTCGTCTCGGCGTCCGTCGTCGCTACTGCGACGACGTCCACCTCGACTCGCGTTACGCTAAGACAGGGTGGCAGTGGTGTCACGTGCTCGTCTCGGCGTCCGTCGTCGCTACCGCGACGACGTCCGCTTCGACTCGCGTTACCCTAAGATAGACAGGGTGACAGTGGTGTCACGTCCTCGTCTCGGCTTCCGTCGTCGCTACCGCGACGACGTCCGCCTCGAGTCGCGCGACCCTAAGATAGACAGGGTGGCAGTGGTGTCACGTGCTCGTCTCAGCGTCCGTCGTCGCTACCGCGACGACGTCCGCCTCGACTCGCGTTACCCTAAGATAGACAGGGTGGCAGCGGTGTCACGTGCTCGTCTCGGCGTCTGTCGTCGCTACCGCGATGACGTCCGCCTCAACTCGCGTTACGCTAAGACAGGGTGGCAGTGGTGTCACATGCTCGTCTCGGCGTCCGTCGTCGCTACCGCGACGACGTCCGCCTCGACTCACGTTACGGTAAGACAGGGTGGCAGTGGTGTCACGTGCTCGTCTCGGCGTCCGTCGTCGCTACCGCGACGACGTCCGCCTCGAGTCGCGTGACTCTAAGATAGACAGGGTGGCAGTGGTGTCACGTGCTCGTCTCGGCGTCCGTCGTCGCTACGGCGACGACGTCCACCTCGACTCGCGTTACACTAAGACAGGGGGGCAGTGGGGTCACGTGCTCGTCTCGGCGTCCGTCGTCGCTACCGCGACGACGTCAGCTTCGACTCGCGTTACCCTAAGATAGACAGGGTGACAGTGGTGTCACGTCCTCGTCTCGGCGTCCGTCGTCGCTACCGCGACGACGTCCGCCTCGAGTCGCGCGACCCTAAGATAGACAGGGTGGCAGTGGTGTCACGTGCTCGTCTCAGCGTCCGTCGTCGCTACCGCGACGACGTCCGCCTCGACTCGCGTTACCCTAAGATAGACAGGGTGGCAGCGGTGTCACGTGCTCGTCTCGGCGTCTGTCGTCGCTACCGCGATGACGTCCGCCTCAACTCGCGTTACGCTAAGACAGGGTGGCAGTGGTGTCACATGCTCGTCTCGGCGTCCGTCGTCGCTACCGCGACGATGTCCGCCTCGACTCACGTTACGGTAAGACAGGGTGGCAGTGGTGTCACGTGCTCGTCTCGGCGTCCGTCGTCGCTACCGCGACGACGTCCGCCTCGACTCGTGTTACGCTAAGACAGGGTGGCAGTGGTGTCACGTGCTTGTCTCGGCGTCCGTCGTCGCTACCACGACGACGTCCGCCTCGACTCGCGTTACCCTAAGATAGACAGGCTGGCAGTGGTGTCACGTGCTCGTCTAGGCGTTCGTCGTCGCTACCGCGACGACGTCCGCCTCGACTCGCGTTACGCTAAGACAGGGTGGCAGTGGTGTCACGTGCTCGTCTCGGCGTCCGTCGTCGCTACCGCGACGACGTCCGCCTCGACTCGCGTTACGCTAAGATAGACAGAGTGGCAGTGGTGTCACGTGCTCGTCTCGGCGTCCGGCGTCGCTACCGCGACGACGTCCACCTCGACTCGCGTTACCCTAAGATAGACAGGGTGGCAGTGGTGTCAAGTGCTCGTCTCGGCGTCCGTCGTCGCTACCGCGACGATGTCCGCCTCGACTCGCGATACCCTAAGATAGACAGGGTGGCAGTGGTGTCACGTGCTCGTCTCGGCGTCCGTCGTCGCTACCGCGACGACGTCCACCTCGACTCGCGTAACGCTAAGACAGGGTGGCAGTGGTGTCACGTGTTCGTCTCGGCGTCCGTCGTCGCTACTGCACGCCTCGACTCGCGTTACGCTAAGACAGGGTGCCAGTGGTGTCACGTGCTCGTCTCGGCGTCCGTCGTCGCTACCGCGACGACGTCCGCCTCGACTCACGTTACGGTAAGACAGGGTGGCAGTGGTGTCACGTGCTCGTCTCGGCGTCCGTCGTCGCTACCGCGACGACGTCCGCCTCGACTCGCGTTACGCTAAGATAGACAGGGTGGCTGCGATGTCACGTGCTCGTCTCGGCGTCCGTCGTCGCTACCGCGACGACGTCCGCCTCAACTCGCGTTACGCAAAGACAGGGTGGCTGCGATGTCACGTGCTCGTCTCGGCATCCGTCGTCGCTACCGCGACGACGTCCGCCTCGACTCACGTTACGGTAAGACAGGGTGGCATTTGTGTCACGTGCTCGTCTCAGCGTCCGTCGTCGCTACCGCGACGACGTCCGCCTCGACTCGCGTTACGCTAAGACAGGGTGGCAGTGGTGTCACGTGCTCGTCTCGGCGTCCGTCGTCGCTACCGCGACGACGACCGCCTCGACTCGCGTTACCCTAAGATAGACAGGGTGGAAGTGGTGTCACGTGCTCGTCTCGGCGTCCGTCGTCGCTACCGCGACGACGTCCGCCTCGACCCGCGTTACGCTAAGACAGGGTGGCAGTGGTGTCACGTGCTCGTCTCGGCGTCCGTCGTCGCTACCGCGACGACGACCGCCTCGACTCGCGTTACCCTAAGATAGACAGGGTGGAAGTGGTGTCACGTGCTCGTCTCGGCGTCCGTCGTCGCTACCGCGACGACGTCCGCCTCGACTCACGTTACGGTAAGACAGGGTGGCATTTGTGTCACGTGCTCGTCTCAGCGTCCGTCGTCGCTACCGCGACGACGTCCGCCTCGACTCGCGTTACGCTAAGACAGGGTGGCAGTGGTGTCACGTGCTCGTCTCGGCGTCCGTCGTCGCTACCGCGACGACGCCCGCCTCGACTCGCGTTACCCTAAGATAGACAGGGTGGAAGTGGTGTCACGTGCTCGTCTCGACGTCCGTCGTCGCTACCGCGACGACGCCCGCCTCAACTCTTGTTACGCTAAGACAGGGTGGCAGTGGTGTCACGTGCTTGTCTCGGCGTCCGTCGTCGCTACCACGACGACGTCCGCCTCGAGTCGCGTGACTCTAAGATAGACAGGGTGGCAGTGGTGTCACGTGCTCGTCTCGGCGTCCGTCGTCGCTACTGCGACGACGTCCACCTCGACTCGCGTTACGCTAAGACAGGGTGGCAGTGGGGTCACGTGCTCGTCTCGGCGTCCGTCGTCGCTACCGCGACGACGTCCGCTTCGACTCGCGTTACCCTAAGATAGACAGGGTAACAGTGGTGTCACATCCTCGTCTCGGCGTCCGTCGTCGCTACCGCGACGACGTCCGCCTCGAGTCGCGCGACCCTAAGATAGACAGGGTGGCAGTGGTGTCACGTGCTTGTCTCGGCGTCCGTCGTCGCTACCGCGACGACGTCCGCCTCGACTCGCGTTACCCTAAGATAGACAGGGTGGCAGCGGTGTCACGTGCTCGTCTCGGCGTCTGTCGTCGCTACCGCGACGACGTCCGCCTCAACTCGCGTTACGCTAAGACAGGGTGGCAGTGGTGTCACGTGCTCGTCTCGGCGTCCGTCGTCGCTACCGGGACGACGTCCGCCTCGACTCACGTTACGGTAAGACAGGGTGGCAGTGGTGTCACGTGCTCGTCTCGACGTCCGTCGTCGCTACCGCGACGACGTCTGCCTCGACTCGCGTTACGCTAAGACAGGGTGGCAGTGGTGTCATGTGCTTGTCTCGGCGTCCGTCGTCGCTACCACGACGACGTCCGCCTCGACTCGCGTTACCCTAAGATAGACAGGCTGGCAGTGGTGTCACGTGCTCGTCTCGGCGTTCGTCGTCGTTACCGCGACGACGTCCGCCTCGACTCGCGTTACGCTAAGACAGGGTGGCACTGGTGTCACGTGCTCGTCTCGGCGTCCGTCGTCGCTACCGCGACGACGACCGCCTCGACTCGCGTTACCCTAAGATAGACAGGGTGGAAGTGGTGTCACGTGCTCGTCTCGGCGTCCGTCGTCGCTACCGCGACGACGTCCGCCTCGACCCGCGTTACGCTAAGACAGGGTGGCAGTGGTGTCACGTGCTCGTCTCGGCGTCCGTCGTCGCTACCGCGACGACGACCGCCTCGACTCGCGTTACCCTAAGATAGACAGGGTGGAAGTGGTGTCACGTGCTCGTCTCGGCGTCCGTCGTCGCTACCGCGACGACGTCCGCCTCGACTCACGTTACGGTAAGACAGGGTGGCATTTGTGTCACGTGCTCGTCTCAGTGTCCGTCGTCGCTACCGCGACGACGTCCGCCTCGACTCGCGTTACGCTAAGACAGGGTGGCAGTGGTGTCACGTGCTCGTCTCGGCGTCCGTCGTCGCTACCGCGACGACGACCGCCTCGACTCGCGTTACCCTAAGATAGACAGGGTGGAAGTGGTGTCACGTGCTCGTCTCGACGTCCGTCGTCGCTACCGCGACGACGTCCGCCTCAACTCTTGTTACGCTAAGACAGGGTGGCAGTGGTGTCACGTGCTTGTCTCGGCGTCCGTCGTCGCTACCACGACGACGTCCGCCTCGAGTCGCGTGACTCTAAGATAGACAGGGTGGCAGTGGTGTCACGTGCTCGTCTCGGCGTCCGTCGTCGCTACTGCGACGACGTCCACCTCGACTCGCGTTACGCTAAGACAGGGTGGCAGTGGGGTCACGTGCTCGTCTCGGCGTCCGTCGTCGCTACCGCGACGACGTCCGCTTCGACTCGCGTTACCCTAAGATAGACAGGGTAACAGTGGTGTCACATCCTCGTCTCGGCGTCCGTCGTCGCTACCGCGACGACGTCCGCCTCGAGTCGCGCGACCCTAAGATAGACAGGGTGGCAGTGGTGTCACGTGCTCGTCTCGGCGTCCGTCGTCGCTACCGCGACGACGTCCGCCTCGACTCGCGTTACCCTAAGATAGACAGGGTGGCAGCGGTGTCACGTGCTCGTCTCGGCGTCTGTCGTCGCTACCGCGACGACGTCCGCCTCAACTCGCGTTACGCTAAGACAGGGTGGCAGTGGTGTCACGTGCTCGTCTCGGCGTCCGTCGTCGCTACCGGGACGACGTCCGCCTCGACTCACGTTACGGTAAGACAGGGTGGCAGTGGTGTCACGTGCTCGTCTCGACGTCCGTCGTCGCTACCGCGACGACGTCTGCCTCGACTCGCGTTACGCTAAGACAGGGTGGCAGTGGTGTCACGTGCTTGTCTCGGCGTCCGTCGTCGCTACCACGACGACGTCCGCCTCGACTCGCGTTACCCTAAGATAGACAGGCTGGCAGTGGTGTCACGTGCTCGTCTCGGCGTTCGTCGTCGTTACCGCGACGACGTCCGCCTCGACTCGCGTTACGCTAAGACAGGGTGGCACTGGTGTCACGTGCTCGTCTCGGCGTCTGGCGTCGCTACCGCGACGACGTCCGCCTCGACTCGCGTTACCCTAAGATAGACAGGGTGGCAGTGGTGTCACGTGCTCGTCTCGGCGTCCGTCGTCGCTACCGCGACGACGTCCGCCTCGACTCGCGATACCCTAAGATAGACAGGGTGGCAGTGGTGTCACGTGCTCGTCTTGGCGTATGTCGTCGCTACCGCGACGACGTCCGCCTCGATTCGCGTTACGCTAAGACAGGGTGGCAGTGGTGTCACGTGTTCGTCTCGGCGTCCGTCGTCGCTACTGCGACGACGTCCGCCTCGACTCGCGTTACGCTAAGACAAGGTGGCAGTGGTGTCACGTGCTCGTCTCGGCGTCCGTCGTCGCTACCGCGACGACGTCCGCCTCGACTCACGTTACGGTAAGACAGGGTGGCAGTGGTGTCATGTGCTCGTCTCGGCGTCCGTCGTCGCTACCGCGACGATGTCCGCCTCGACTCGCGATACCCTAAGATAGACAGGGTGGCAGTGGTGTCACGTGCTCGTCTCGGCGTCCGTCGTCGCTACCGCGACGACGTCCACCTCGACTCGCGTAACGCTAAGACAGGGTGGCAGTGGTGTCACGTGTTCGTCTCGGCGTCCGTCGTCGCTACTGCACGCCTCGACTCGCGTTACGCTTAGACAGGGTGCCAGTGGTGTCACGTGCTCGTCTCGGCGTCCGTCGTCGCTACCGCGACGACGTCCGCCTCGACTCACGTTACGGTAAGACAGGGTGGCAGTGGTGTCACGTGCTCGTCTCGGCGTCCGTCGTCGCTACCGCGACAACGTCCGCCTCGACTCGCGTTACGCTAAGATAGACAGGGTGGCTGCGATGTCACGTGCTCGTCTCGGCGTCCGTCGTCGCTACCGCGACGACGTCCGCCTCAACTCGCGTTACGCAAAGACAGGGTGGCTGCGATGTCACGTGCTCGTCTCGGCGTCCGTCGTCGCTACCGCGACGACGTCCGCCTCGACTCACGTTACGGTAAGACAGGGTGGCATTTGTGTCACGTGCTCGTCTCAGCGTCCGTCGTCGCTACCGCGACGACGTCCGCCTCGACTCGCGTTACGCTAAGACAGGGTGGCAGTGGTGTCGCGTGCTCGTCTCGGCGTCCGTCGTCGCTACCGCGACGATGTCCGCCTCGAGTCGCGCGACCCTAAGATAGACAGGGTGGCAGTGGTGTCACGTGCTCGTCTCGGCGTCCGTCGTCGCTACCGCGACGACGTCCGCCTCGACTCGCGTTACCCTAAGATAGACAGGGTGGAAGTGGTGTCACGTGCTCGTCTCGGCGTCCGTCGTCGCTACCGCGACGACGTCCGCCTCGACCCGCGTTACGCTAAGACAGGGTGGCAGTGGTGTCACGTGCTCGTCTCGGCGTCCGTCGTCGCTACCGCGACGATGTCCGCCTCGAGTCGCGCGACCCTAAGATAGACAGGGTGGCAGTGGTGTCACGTGCTCGTCTCGGCGTCCGTCGTCGCTACCGCGACGACGTCCGCCTCGACTCGCGTTACCCTAAGATAGACAGGGTGGCAGCGGTGTCACGTGCTCGTCTCGGCGTCTGTCGTCGCTACCGCGACGACGTCCGCCTCAACTCGCGTTACGCTAAGACAGGGTGGCAGTGGTGTCACGTGCTCGTCTTGGCGTCCGTCGTCGCTACCGGGACGACGTCCGCCTCGACTCACGTTACGGTAAGACAGGGTGGCTGTGGTGTCACGTGCTCGTCTCGACGTCCGTCGTCGCTACCGCGACGACGTCTGCCTCGACTCGCGTTACGCTAAGACAGGGTGGCAGTGGTGTCACGTGCTTGTCTCGGCGTCCGTCGTCGCTACCACGACGACGTCCGCCTCGACTCGCGTTACCCTAAGATAGACAGGCTGGCAGTGGTGTCACGTGCTCGTCTCGGCGTTCGTCGTCGTTACCGCGACGACGTCCGCCTCGACTCGCGTTACGCTAAGACAGGGTGGCAGTGGTGTCACGTGCTCGTCTCGGCGTCTGGCGTCGCTACCGCGACGACGTCCGCCTCGACTCGCGTTACCCTAAGATAGACAGGGTGGCAGTGGTGTCACGTGCTCGTCTCGGCGTCCGTCGTCGCTACCGCGACGACGTCCGCCTCGACTCGCGATACCCTAAGATAGACAGGGTGGCAGTGGTGTCACGTGCTCGTCTTGGCGTATGTCGTCGCTACCGCGACGACGTCCGCCTCGATTCGCGTTACGCTAAGACAGGGTGGCAGTGGTGTCACGTGTTCGTCTCGGCGTCCGTCGTCGCTACTGCGACGACGTCCGCCTCGACTCGCGTTATGCTAAGACAGGGTGGCAGTGGTGTCACGTGCTCGTCTCGGCGTCCGTCGTCGCTACCGCGACGATGTCCGCCTCGACTCGCGATACCCTAAGATAGACAGGGTGGCAGTGGTGTCACGTGCTCGTCTCGGCGTCCGTCGTCGCTACCGCGACGACGTCCACCTCAACTCGCGTAACGCTAAGACAGGGTGGCAGTGGTGTCACGTGTTCGTCTCGGCGTCCGTCGTCGCTACTGCACGCCTCGACTCGCGTTACGCTAAGACAGGGTGCCAGTGGTGTCACGTGCTCGTCTCGGCGTCCGTCGTCGCTACCGCGTCGACGTCCGCCTCGACTCACGTTACGGTAAGACAGGGTGGCAGTGGTGTCACGTGCTCGTCTCGGCGTCCGTCGTCGCTACCGCGACGATGTCCGCCTCGAGTCGCGCGACCCTAAGATAGACAGGGTGGCAGTGGTGTCACGTGCTCGTCTCGGCGTCCGTCGTCGCTACCGCGACGACGTCCGCCTCGACTCGCGTTACCCTAAGATAGACAGGGTGGCAGCGGTGTCACGTGCTCGTCTCGGCGTCTGTCGTCGCTACCGCGACGACGTCCGCCTCAACTCGCGTTACGCTAAGACAGGGTGGCAGTGGTGTCACGTGCTCGTCTTGGCGTCCGTCGTCGCTACCGGGACGACGTCCGCCTCGACTCACGTTACGGTAAGACAGGGTGGCTGTGGTGTCACGTGCTCGTCTCGACGTCCGTCGTCGCTACCGCGACGACGTCTGCCTCGACTCGCGTTACGCTAAGACAGGGTGGCAGTGGTGTCACGTGCTTGTCTCGGCGTCCGTCGTCGCTACCACGACGACGTCCGCCTCGACTCGCGTTACCCTAAGATAGACAGGCTGGCAGTGGTGTCACGTGCTCGTCTCGGCGTTCGTCGTCGTTACCGCGACGACGTCCGCCTCGACTCGCGTTACGCTAAGACAGGGTGGCAGTGGTGTCACGTGCTCGTCTCGGCGTCTGGCGTCGCTACCGCGACGACGTCCGCCTCGACTCGCGTTACCCTAAGATAGACAGGGTGGCAGTGGTGTCACGTGCTCGTCTCGGCGTCCGTCGTCGCTACCGCGACGACGTCCGCCTCGACTCGCGATACCCTAAGATAGACAGGGTGGCAGTGGTGTCACGTGCTCGTCTTGGCGTATGTCGTCGCTACCGCGACGACGTCCGCCTCGATTCGCGTTACGCTAAGACAGGGTGGCAGTGGTGTCACGTGTTCGTCTCGGCGTCCGTCGTCGCTACTGCGACGACGTCCGCCTCGACTCGCGTTACGCTAAGACAGGGTGGCAGTGGTGTCACGTGCTCGTCTCGGCGTCCGTCGTCGCTACCGCGACGACGTCCGCCTCGACTCACGTTACGGTAAGGCAGGGTGGCAGTGGTGTCACGTGCTCGTCTCGGCGTCCGTCGTCGCTACCGCGACGATGTCCGCCTCGACTCGCGATACCCTAAGATAGACAGGGTGGCAGTGGTGTCACGTGCTCGTCTCGGCGTCCGTCGTCGCTACCGCGACGACGTCCACCTCAACTCGCGTAACGCTAAGACAGGGTGGCAGTGGTGTCACGTGTTCGTCTCGGCGTCCGTCGTCGCTACTGCACGCCTCGACTCGCGTTACGCTAAGACAGGGTGCCAGTGGTGTCACGTGCTCGTCTCGGCGTCCGTCGTCGCTACCGCGTCGACGTCCGCCTCGACTCACGTTACGGTAAGACAGGGTGGCAGTGGTGTCACGTGCTCGTCTCGGCGTCCGTCGTCGCTACCGCGACAACGTCCGCCTCGACTCGCGTTACGCTAAGATAGACAGGGTGGCTGCGATGTCACGTGCTCGTCTCGGCGTCCGTCGTCGCTACCGCGACGACGTCCGCCTCAACTCGCGTTACGCAAAGACAGGGTGGCTGCGATGTCACGTGCTCGTCTCGGCGTCCGTCGTCGCTACCGCGACGACGTCCGCCTCGACTCACGTTACGGTAAGACAGGGTGGCATTTGTGTCACGTGCTCGTCTCAGCGTCCGTCGTCGCTACCGCGACGACGTCCGCCTCGACTCGCGTTACGCTAAGACAGGGTGGCAGTGGTGTCGCGTGCTCGTCTCGGCGTCCGTCGTCGCTACCGCGACGATGTCCGCCTCGAGTCGCGCGACCCTAAGATAGACAGGGTGGCAGTGGTGTCACGTGCTCGTCTCGGCGTCCGTCGTCGCTACCGCGACGACGTCCGCCTCGACTCGCGTTACCCTAAGATAGACAGGGTGGAAGTGGTGTCACGTGCTCGTCTCGGCGTCCGTCGTCGCTACTGCGACGACGTCCACCTCGACTCGCGTTACGCTAAGACAGGGTGGCAGTGGGGTCACGTGCTCGTCTCGGCGTCCGTCGTCGCTACCGCGACGACGTCCGCTTCGACTCGCGTTACCCTAAGATAGACAGGGTAACAGTGGTGTCACATCCTCGTCTCGGCGTCCGTCGTCGCTACCGCGACGACGTCCGCCTCGAGTCGCGCGACCCTAAGATAGACAGGGTGGCAGTGGTGTCACGTGCTCGTCTCGGCGTCCGTCGTCGCTGCCGCGACGACGTCCGCCTCGACTCGCGTTACCCTAAGATAGACAGGGTGGCAGCGGTGTCACGTGCTCGTCTCGGCGTCTGTCGTCGCTACCGCGACGACGTCCGCCTCAACTCGCGTTACGCTAAGACAGGGTGGCAGTGGTGTCACGTGCTCGTCTCGGCGTCCGTCGTCGCTACCGGGACGACGTCCGCCTCGACTCACGTTACGGTAAGACAGGGTGGCAGTGGTGTCACGTGCTCGTCTCGACGTCCGTCGTCGCTACCGCGACGACGTCTGCCTCGACTCGCGTTACGCTAAGACAGGGTGGCAGTGGTGTCACGTGCTTGTCTCGGCGTCCGTCGTCGCTACCACGACGACGTCCGCCTCGACTCGCGTTACCCTAAGATAGACAGGCTGGCAGTGGTGTCACGTGCTCGTCTCGGCGTTCGTCGTCGTTACCGCGACGACGTCCGCCTCAACTCGCGTTACGCTAAGACAGGCTGGCAGTGGTGTCACGTGCTCGTCTCGGCGTCTGGCGTCGCTACCGCGACGACGTCCGCCTCGACTCGCGTTACCCTAAGATAGACAGGGTGGCAGTGGTGTCACGTGCTCGTCTCGGCGTCCGTCGTCGCTACCGTGACGGCGTCCGCCTCGACTCGCGATACCCTAAGATAGACAGGGTGGCAGTGGTGTCACGTGCTCGTCTTGGCGTATGTCGTCGCTACCGCGACGACGTCCGCCTCGATTCGCGTTATGCTAAGACAGGGTGGCAGTGGTGTCACGTGTTCGTCTCGGCGTCCGTCGTCGCTACTGCGACGACGTCCGCCTCGACTCGCGTTACGCTAAGACAGGGTGGCAGTGGTGTCACGTGCTCGTCTCGGCGTCCGTCGTCGCTACCGCGACGACGTCCGCCTCGACTCACGTTACGGTAAGACAGGGTGGCAGTGGTGTCACGTGCTCATCTCGGCGTCCGTCGTCGCTACCGCGACGACGTCCGCCTCGACTCGCGTTACGCTAAGACAGGGTGGCAGTGGTGTCACGTGCTTGTCTCGGCGTCCGTCGTCGCTACCACGACGACGTCCGCCTCGACTCGCGTTACCCTAAGATAGACAGGCTGGCAGTGGTGTCACGTGCTCATCTCGGCGTTCGTCGTCGCTACCGTGACGACGTCCGCCTCGACTCGCGTTACGCTAAGACAGGGTGGCAGTGGTGTCACGTGCTCGTCTCGGCGTTCGTCGTCGCGGTACCCCGACGACGTCCGCCTCGACTCACGTTACGGTAAGACAGGGTGGCAGTGGTGTCACGTGCTCGTCTAAGCGTCCGTCGTCGCTACCGCGACGACGTCCGCCTCGACTCGCGTTACGCTAAGACAGGGCGGCAGTGGTGTCACGTGCTTGTCTCGGCGTCCGTCGTCGCTACCACGACGACGTCCGCCTCGACTCGCGTTACCCTAAGATAGACAGGGTGGCAGTGGTGTCACGTGCTCGTCTCAGCGTCCATCGTCGCTACCGCGACGACGTCCGCCTCGACTCGCGTTACGCTAAGACAGGGTGGCAGTGGTGTCACGTGCTCGTCTCGGCGTCCGTCGTCGCTACCGCGACGACGTCCGCCTCGACTCGCGTTACCCTAAGATAGACAGGGTGGAAGTGGTGTCACGTGCTCGTCTCGGCGTCCGTCGTCGCTACCGCGATGACGTCCGCCTCGACCCGCGTTACGCTAAGACAGGGTGGCAGTGGTGTCACGTGCTCGTCTCGGCGTTCGTCGTCGCTACCGCGACGACGTCCGCCTCGAGTCGCGTGACTCTAAGATAGACAGGGTGGCAGTGGTGTCACGTGCTCGTCTCGGTGTCCGTCGTCGCTACTGCGACGACGTCCACCTCGACTCGCGTTACGCTAAGACAGGGTGGCAGTGGTGTCACGTGCTTGTCTCGGCGTCCGTCGTCGCTACCGCGACGACGTCCGCTTCGACTCGCGTTACCCTAAGATAGACAGGGTGACAGTGGTGTCACGTCCTCGTCTCGGCGTCCGTCGTCGCTACCGCGACGACGTCCACCTCGACTTGTGTTACGCTAAGACAGGGTGGCAGTGGTGTCACGTGCTCGTATCGGCGTCCGTCGTCGCTACCGCGACGACGTCCGCCTCGAGTCGCGCGACCCTAAGATAGACAGGGTGGCAGTGGTGTCACGTGCTCGTCTCGGCGTCCGTCGTCGCTACCGCGACGACGTCCGCCTCGACTCGCGTTACCCTAAGATAGACAGGGTGGCAGTGGTGTCACGTGCTCGTCTCAGCGTCTGTCGTCGCTACCGCGACGACGTCCGCCTCAACTCGCGTTACGCTAAGACAGGGTGGCAGTGGTGTCACGTGCTCGTCGAGGCGTCCGTCGTCGCTACCGTGACGACGTCCGCCTCGACTCACGTTACGGTAAGACAGGGTGGCAGTGGTGTCACGTGCTCGTCTCGGCGTCCGTCGTCGCTATCGCGACGACGTCCGCCTCAACTCGCGTTACGCTAAGACAGGGTGGCAGTGGTGTCACGTGCTTGTCTCGGCGTCCGTCGTCGCTACCACGACGACGTCCGCCTCGACTCGCGTTACCCTAAGATAGACAGGCTGGCAGTGGTGTCACGTGCTCGTCTCGGCGTTCGTCGTCGCTACCGCGACGACGTCCGCCTCGACTCACGTTACGGTAAGACAGGGTGGCAGTGGTGTCACGTGCTCGTCTCGGCGTCCGTCGTCGCTACCGCGACGACGTCCGCCTCGACTCGCGTTACCCTAAGATAGACAGGGTGGCAGCGGTGTCACGTGCTCGTCTCGGCGTCTGTCATCGCTACCGCGACGACGTCCGCCTCAACTCGCGTTACGCTAAGACAGGGTGGCAGTGGTGTCACGTGCTCGTCTCGGCGTCCGTCGTCGCTACCGCGACGACGTCCGCCTCGACTCACGTTACGGTAAGACAGGGTGGCAGTGGTGTCACGTGCTCGTCTCGGCGTCCGTCGTCGCTACCGCGACGACGTCCGCCTCGACTCACGTTACGGTAAGACAGGGTGGCAGTGGTGTCACGTGCTCATCTCGGCGTCCGTCGTCGCTACCGCGACGACGTCCCCCTCGACTCGCGTTACGCTAAGACAGGGTGGCAGTGGTGTCACGTGCTTGTCTCGGCGTCCGTCGTCGCTACCACGACGACGTCCGCCTCGACTCGCGTTACGCTAAGACAGGGTGGCAGTGGTGTCACGTGCTCGTCTCGGCATCTGGCGTCGCTACCGCGACGACGTCCGCCTCGACTCGCGTTACCCAAAGATAGACAGGGTGGCAGTGGTGTCACGTGCTCGTCTCGGCGTCCGTCGTCGCTACCGCGACGACGTCCGCCTCGACTCGCGATACCCTAAGATAGACAGGGTGGCAGTGGTGTCACGTGCTCGTCTCGGCGTATGTCGTCGCTACCGCGGCGACGTCCGCCTCGACTCGCGTTACGCTAAGACAGGGTGGCAGTGGTGTCACGTGTTCGTCTTGGCGTCCGTCGTCGCTACTGCGACGACGTCCGCCTCGACTCGCGTTACGCTAAGACAGGGTGGCAGTGGTGTCACGTGCTCGTCTCAGCGTCCGTCGTCGCTACCGCGACGACGTCCGCCTCGACTCACGTTACGGTAAGACAGGGTGGCAGTGGTGTCACGTGCTCGTCTCGGCGTCCGTCGTCGCTACCGCGACGACGTCCGCCTCGACTCGTGTTACGCTAAGACAGGGTGGCAGTGGTGTCACGTGCTTGTCTCGGCGTCCGTCGTCGCTACCATGACGACGTCCACCTCGACTCGCATTACCCTAAGATAGACAGGCTGGCAGTGGTGTCACGTGCTCATCTCGGCGTTCGTCGTCGCTACCGTGACGACGTCCGCCTCGACTCGCGTTACGCTAAGACAGGGTGGCAGTGGTGTCACGTGCTCGTCTCAGCGTCCGTCGTCGCGGTACCGCGACGACGTCCGCCTCGACTCACGTTACGGTAAGACAGGGTGGCAGTGGTGTCACGTGCTCGTCTAAGCTTCCGTCGTCGCTACCGCGACGACGTCCGCCTCGACTCGCGTTACGCTAAGACAGGGTGGCAGTGGTGTCACGTGCTTGTGTCGGCGTCCGTCGTCGCTACCACGACGACGTCCGCCTCGAATCGCGTTACCCTAAGATAGACAGGGTGGCAGTGGTGTCACGTGCTCGTCTCAGCGTCCGTCGTCGCTACCGCGACGACGTCCGCCTCGACTCGCGTTACGCTAAGACAGGGTGGCAGTGGTGTCACGTGCTCGTCTCGGCGTCCGTCGTCTCTACCGGGACGACGTCCGCCTCGACTCACGTTACGGTAAGACAGGGTGGCAGTGGTGTCACGTGCTCGTCTCGACGTCCGTCGTCGCTACCGCGACGACGTCCGCCTCGACTCGCGTTACGCTAAGACAGGGTGGCAGTGGTGTCACGTGCTTGTCTCGGCGTCCATCGTCGCTACCACGACGACGTCCGCCTCGACTCGCGTTACCCTAAGATAGACAGGCTGGCAGTGGTGTCACGTGCTCGTCTCGGCGTTCGTCGTCGTTACCGCGACGACGTCCGCCTCGACTCGCGTTATGCTAAGACAGGGTGGCAGTGGTGTCACGTGCTCGTCTCGGCGTCTGGCGTCGCTACCGCGACGACGTCCGCCTCGACTCGCGTTACCCTAAGATAGACAGGGTGGCAGTGGTGTCACGTGCTCGTCTCGGCGTCCGTCGTCGCTACCGCGACGACGTCCGCCTCGACTCGCGATACCCTAAGATAGACAGGGTGGCAGTGGTGTCACGTGCTCGTCTCGGCGTATGTCGTCGCTACCGCGACGACGTCCGCCTCGACTCGCGTTACGCTAAGACAGGGTGGCAGTGGTGTCACGTGTTCGTCTCGGCGTCCGTCGTCGCTACTGCGACGACGTCCGCCTCGACTCGCGTTACGCTAAGACAGGGTGGCAGTGGTGTCACGTGCTCGTCTCGGCGTCCGTCGTCGCTACCGCGACGACGTCCGCCTCGACTCACGTTACGGTAAGACAGGGTGGCAGTGGTGTCACGTGCTCGTCTCGGCGTCCGTCGTCGCTACCGCGACGACGTCCGCCTCGACTCGCGTTACGCTAAGACAGGGTGGCAGTGGTGTCACGTGCTTGTCTCGGCGTCCGTCGTCGCTACCACGACGACGTCCGCCTCGACTCCGTTACCCTAAGATAGACAGGCTGGCAGTGGTGTCACGTGCTCATCTCGGCGTTCGTCGTCGCTACCGTGACGACGTCCGCCTCGACTCGCGTTACGCTAAGACAGGGTGGCAGTGGTGTCACGTGCTCGTCTCAGCGTCCGTCGTCGCGGTACCGCGACGACGTCCGCCTCGACTCACGTTACGGTAAGACAGGGTGGCAGTGGTGTCACGTGCTCGTCTAAGCGTCCGTCGTCGCTACCGTGACGACGTCCGCCTCGACTCGCGTTACGCTAAGACAGGGTGGCAGTGGTGTCACGTGCTTGTCTCGGTGTCCGTCGTCGCTACCACGACGACGTCCGCCTCGACTCGCGTTACCCTAAGATAGACAGGGTGGCAGTGGTGTCACGTGCTCGTCTCAGCGTCCGTCGTCGCTACCGCGACGACGTCCGCCTCGACTCGCGTTACGCTAAGACAGGGTGGCAGTGGTGTCACGTGCTCGTCTCGGCGTCCGTCGTCGCTACCGCGACGACGTCCGCCTCGACTCGCGTTACCCTAAGATAGACAGGGTGGAAGTGGTGTCACGTGCTCGTCTCGGCGTCCGTCATCGCTACCGCGACGACGTCCGCCTCGACCCGCGTTACGCTAAGCAGGGTGGCAGTGGTGTCACGTGCTCGTCTCGGCGTCCGTCGTCGCTACCGCGACGACGTCCGCCTCGAGTCGCGTGACTCTAAGATAGACAGGGTGGCAGTGGTGTCACGTGCTCGTCTCGGCGTCCGTCGTCGCTACTGCGACGACGTCCACCTCGACTCGCGTTACGCTAAGACAGGGTGGCAGTGGTGTCACGTGCTCGTCTCGGCGTCCGTCGTCGCTACCGCGACGACGTCCCCTTCGACTCGCGTTACCCTAAGATAGACAGGGTGACAGTGGTGTCACGTCCTCGTCTCGGCGTCCGTCGTCGCTACCGCGACGACGTCCGCCTCGACTCGTGTTACGCTAAGACAGGGTGGCAGTGGTGTCACGTGCTCGTATCGGCGTCCGTCGTCGCTACCGCGACGACGTCCGCCTCGACTCGCGTTACGCTAAGATAGACAGGGTGGCTGCGATGTCACGTGCTCGTCTCGGCGTCCGTCGTCGCTACCGCGACGACGTCCGCCTCAACTCGCGTTACGCAAAGACAGGGTGGCTGCGATGTCACGTGCTCGTCTCGGCGTCCGTCGTCGCTACCGCGACGACGTCCGCCTCAACTCGCGTTACGCAAAGACAGGGTGGCTGCGATGTCACGTGCTCGTCTCGGCGTCCGTCGTCGCTACCGCGACGACGTCCGCCTCGACTCACGTTACGGTAAGACAGGGTGGCATTTGTGTCACGTGCTCGTCTCAGCATCCGTCGTCGCTACCGCGACGACGTCCGCCTCGACTCGCGTTACGCTAAGACAGGATGGCAGTGGTGTCACGTGCTCGTCTCGGCGTCCGTCGTCGCTACCGGGACGACGTCCGCCTCGACTCACGTTACGGTAAGACAGGGTGGCAGTGGTGTCACGTGCTCGTCTCGACGTCCGTCGTCGCTACCGCGACGACGTCCGCCTCAACTCGCGTTACGCTAAGACAGGGTGGCAGTGGTGTCACGTGCTTGTCTCGGCGTCCGTCGTCGCTACCACGACGACGTCCGCCTCGACTCGCGTTACCCTAAGATAGACAGGCTGGCAGTGGTGTCACGTGCTCGTCTCGGCGTTCGTCGTCGTTACCGCAACGACGTCCGCCTCGACTCGCGTTACGCTAAGACAGGGTGGCAGTGGTGTCACGTGCTCGTCTCGGCGTCTGGCGTCGCTACCGCGACGACGTCCGCCTCGACTCGCGATACCCTAAGATAGACAGGGTGGCAGTGGTGTCACGTGCTCGTCTTGGCGTATGTCGTCGCTACCGCGACGACGTCCGCCTCGACTCGCGTTACGCTAAGACAGGGTGGCAGTGGTGTCACGTGTTCGTCTCGGCGTCCATCGTCGCTACTGCGACGACGTCCGCCTCGACTCGCGTTACGCTAAAACAGGGTGGCAGTGGTGTCACGTGCTCGTCTCGGCGTCCGTCGTCGCTACCGCGACGACGTCCGCCTCGACTCACGTTACGGTAAGACAGGGTGGCAGTGGTGTCACGTGCTCATCTCGGCGTCCGGCGTCGCTACCGCGACGACGTCCGCCTCGACTCGCGTTACGCTAAGACAGGGTGGCAATGGTGTCACGTGCTTGTCTCGGCGTCCGTCGTCGCTACCACGACGACGTCCGCCTCGACTCGCGTTACCCTAAGATAGACAGGCTGGCAGTGGTGTCACGTGCTCATCTCGGCGTTCGTCGTCGCTACCGTGACGACGTCCGCCTCGACTCGCGTTACGCTAACACAGGGTGGCAGTGGTGTCACGTGCTCGTCTCGGCGTCCGTCGTCGCGGTACCGCGACGACGTCCGCCTCGACTCACGTTACGGTAAGACAGGGTGGCAGTGGTGTCACGTGCTCGTCTAAGCGTCCGTCGTCGCTGCCGCGACGACGTCCGCCTCGACTCGCGTTACGCTAAGACAGGGTGGCAGTGGTGTCACGTGCTTGTCTCGGCGTCCGTCGTCGCTACCACGACGACGTCCGCCTCAACTCGCGTTACCCTAAGATAGACAGGGTGGCAGTGGTGTCACGTGCTCGTCTCAGCGTCCGTCGTCGCTACCGCGACGACGTCCGCCTCGACTCGCGTTACGCTAAGACAGGGTAGCAGTGGTGTCACGTGCTCGTCTCGGCGTCCGTCGTCGCTACCACGACGACGTCCGCCTCGACTCGCGTTACCCTAAGATAGACAGGGTGGCAGTGGTGTCACGTGCTCGTCTCGGCGTCCGTCGTCGCTACCGCGACGACGTCCGCCTCGACTCGCGTTACACTAAGACAGGGTGGCAGTGGTGTCACGTGCTCGTCTCAGCGTCCGTCGTCGCTACCGCGATGACGTCCGCCTCGACTCACGTTACGGTAAGACAGGGTGGCAGTGGTGTCACGTGCTCGTCTCGGTGTCAGTCGTCGCTACCGCGACGACGTCCGCCTCGACTCGCGTTACGCTAAGACAGGGTGGCAGTGGTGTCACGTGCTCGTCTCGGCGTCCGTCGTCGCTACCGCGACGACGTCCGCCTCAACTCGCGTTACGCTAAGACAGGGTGGCAGTGGTGTCACGTGCTCGTCTCGGCGTCCGTCGTCGCTACCGCGACGACGTCCGCCTCGACTCGCGTTACACTAAGACAGGGTGGCAGTGGTGTCACGTGCTCGTCTCAGCGTCCGTCGTCGCTACCGCGATGACGTCCACCTCGACTCACGTTACGGTAAGACAGGGTGGCAGTGGTGTCACGTGCTCGTCTCGGCGTCCGTCGTCGCTACCGCGACGACGTCCGCCTCGACTCGCGTTACGCTAAGACAGGGTGGCAGTGGTGTCACGTGCTCGTCTCGGCCTCCGTCGTCGCTACCGCGACGACGTCCACCTCGAGTCGCGTGACCCTAAGATAGACAGGATGGCAGTGGTGTCACGTGCTCGTCTCGGCGTCCGTCGTCGCGGCGTCCGCCTCGACTCGCGTTACCCTAAGATAGACAGGGTGGCAGCGGTGTCACGTGCTCGTTTCGGCGTCCGTCGTCGCTACCGCGACGACGTCCGCCTCAACTCGCGTTACGCTAAGACAGGGTGGCAGTGGTGTCACGTGCTCGTCTCGGCGTCCGTCGTCGCTGCCGCGACGACGTCCGCCTCGACTCACGTTACGGTAAGACAGGGTGGCAGTGGTGTCACGTGCTCGTCTCGGCGTCCGTCGTCGCTACCGCGACGACGTCCGCCTCGACTCGCGTTACGCTAAGACAGGGTGGCAGTGGTGTCACGTGCTCGTCTCGGCGTCCGTCGTCGCTACCGCGACGACGTCCGCCTCGACTCGCGTTACCCTAAGATAGACAGGCTGGCAGTGGTGTCACGTGCTCGTCTCGGCGTTCGTCGTCGCTACCGCGACGACGTCCGCCTCGACTCGCGTTACGCTAAGACAGGGTGGTAGTGGTGTCACGTGCTCGTCTAGGCGTCCGTCGTCGCTACCGCGACGACGTCCGCCTCGAGTCGCGCGACCCTAAGATAGACAGGGTGGCAGTGGTGTCACGTGCTCGTCTCAGCGTCCGTCGTCGCTACCGCGACGACGTCCGCCTCGACTCGCGTTACCCTAAGATAGACAGGGTGGTTGCGATGTCACGTGCTCGTCTCGGCGTCCGTCATCGCTACCGCGACGACGTCCGCCTCAACTCGCATTACGCTAAGACAGGGTGGCAGTGGTGTCACGTGCTCGTCTCGGCGTCCGTCGTCGCTACCGCGACGACGTCCGCCTCGACTCACGTTACGGTAAGACAGGGTGGCAGTGGTGTCACGTGCTCGTCTCCCCGTCTGTCGTCGCTACCGCGACGACGTCCGCCTCGACCCGCGTTACGCTAAGACAGGGTGGCAGTGGTGTCACGTGCTCGTCTCGGCGTCCGTCGTCGCTACCGCGACGACGTCCGCCTCGAGTCGCGTGACTCTAAGATAGACAGGGTGGCAGTGGTGTCACGTGCTCGTCTCGGCGTCCGTCGTCGCTACTGCGACGACGTCCACCTCGACTCGCGTTACGCTAAGACAGGGTGGCAGTGGTGTCACGTGCTCGTCTCGGCGTCCGTCGTCGCTACCGCGACGACGTCCGCTTCGACTCGCGTTACCCTAAGATAGACAGGGTGACAGTGGTGTCACGTCCTCGTCTCGGCTTCCGTCGTCGCTACCGCGACGACGTCCGCCTCGAGTCGCGCGACCCTAAGATAGACAGGGTGGCAGTGGTGTCACGTGCTCGTCTCAGCGTCCGTCGTCGCTACCGCGACGACGTCCGCCTCGACTCGCGTTACCCTAAGATAGACAGGGTGGCAGCGGTGTCACGTGCTCGTCTCGGCGTCTGTCGTCGCTACCGCGATGACGTCCGCCTCAACTCGCGTGACGCTAAGACAGGGTGGCAGTGGTGTCACATGCTCGTCTCGGCGTCCGTCGTCGCTACCGCGACGACGTCCGCCTCGACTCACGTTACGGTAAGACAGGGTGGCAGTGGTGTCACGTGCTCGTCTCGGCGTCCGTCGTCGCTACCGCGACGACGTCCGCCTCGAGTCGCGTGACTCTAAGATAGACAGGGTGGCAGTGGTGTCACGTGCTCGTCTCGGCGTCCGTCGTCGCTACGGCGACGACGTCCACCTCGACTCGCGTTACACTAAGACAGGGTGGCAGTGGGGTCACGTGCTCGTCTCGGCGTCCGTCGTCGCTACCGCGACGACGTCAGCTTCGACTCGCGTTACCCTAAGATAGACAGGGTGACAGTGGTGTCACGTCCTCGTCTCGGCGTCCGTCGTCGCTACCGCGACGACGTCCGCCTCGACTCGCGCGACCCTAAGATAGACAGGGTGGCAGTGGTGTCACGTGCTCGTCTCAGCGTCCGTCGTCGCTACCGCGACGACGTCCGCCTCGACTCGCGTTACCCTAAGATAGACAGGGTGGCAGCGGTGTCACGTGCTCGTCTCGGCGTCTGTCGTCGCTACCGCGATGACGTCCGCCTCAACTCGCGTTACGCTAAGACAGGGTGGCAGTGGTGTCACATGCTCGTCTCGGCGTCCGTCGTCGCTACCGCGACGATGTCCGCCTCGACTCACGTTACGGTAAGACAGGGTGGCAGTGGTGTCACGTGCTCGTCTCGGCGTCCGTCGTCGCTACCGCGACGACGTCCGCCTCGACTCGTGTTACGCTAAGACAGGGTGGCAGTGGTGTCACGTGCTTGTCTCGGCGTCCGTCGTCGCTACCACGACGACGTCCGCCTCGACTCGCGTTACCCTAAGATAGACAGGCTGGCAGTGGTGTCACGTGCTCGTCTCGGCGTTCGTCGTCGCTACCGCGACGACGTCCGCCTCGACTCGCGTTACGCTAAGACAGGGTGGCAGTGGTGTCACGTGCTCGTCTCGGCGTCCGTCGTCGCTACCGCGACGACGTCCGCCTCGACTCGCGTTACGCTAAGATAGACAGGGTGGCAGTGGTGTCACGTGCTCGTCTCGGCGTCCGGCGTCGCTACCGCGACGACGTCCACCTCGACTCGCGTTACCCTAAGATAGACAGGGTGGCAGTGGTGTCACGTGCTCGTCTCGGCGTCCGTCGTCGCTACCGCGACGATGTCCGCCTCGACTCGCGATACCCTAAGATAGACAGGGTGGCAGTGGTGTCACGTGCTCGTCTCGGCGTCCGTCGTCGCTACCGCGACGACGTCCACCTCGACTCGCGTAACGCTAAGACAGGGTGGCAGTGGTGTCACGTGTTCGTCTCGGCGTCCGTCGTCGCTACTGCACGCCTCGACTCGCGTTACGCTAAGACAGGGTGCCAGTGGTGTCACGTGCTCGTCTCGGCGTCCGTCGTCGCTACCGCGACGACGTCCGCCTCGACTCACGTTACGGTAAGACAGGGTGGCAGTGGTGTCACGTGCTCGTCTCGGCGTCCGTCGTCGCTACCGCGACGACGTCCGCCTCGACTCGTGTTACGCTAAGATAGACAGGGTGGCTGCGATGTCACGTGCTCGTCTCGGCATCCGTCGTCGCTACCGCGACGACGTCCGCCTCAACTCGCGTTACGCAAAGACAGGGTGGCTGCGATGTCACGTGCTCGTCTCGGCATCCGTCGTCGCTACCGCGACGACGTCCGCCTCGACTCACGTTACGGTAAGACAGGGTGGCATTTGTGTCACGTGCTCGTCTCAGCGTCCGTCGTCGCTACCGCGACGACGTCCGCCTCGACTCGCGTTACGCTAAGACAGGGTGGCAGTGGTGTCACGTGCTCGTCTCGGCGTCCGTCGTCGCTACCGCGACGACGACCGCCTCGACTCGCGTTACCCTAAGATAGACAGGGTGGAAGTGGTGTCACGTGCTCGTCTCGGCGTCCGTCGTCGCTACCGCGACGACGTCCGCCTCGACCCGCGTTACGCTAAGACAGGGTGGCAGTGGTGTCACGTGCTCGTCTCGGCGTCCGTCGTCGCTACCGCGACGACGACCGCCTCGACTCGCGTTACCCTAAGATAGACAGGGTGGAAGTGGTGTCACGTGCTCGTCTCGGCGTCCGTCGTCGCTACCGCGACGACGTCCGCCTCGACTCACGTTACGGTAAGACAGGGTGGCATTTGTGTCACGTGCTCGTCTCAGCGTCCGTCGTCGCTACCGCGACGACGTCCGCCTCGACTCGCGTTACGCTAAGACAGGGTGGCAGTGGTGTCACGTGCTCGTCTCGGCGTCCGTCGTCGCTACCGCGACGACGACCGCCTCGACTCGCGTTACCCTAAGATAGACAGGGTGGAAGTGGTGTCACGTGCTCGTCTCGACGTCCGTCGTCGCTACCGCGACGACGCCCGCCTCAACTCTTGTTACGCTAAGACAGGGTGGCAGTGGTGTCACGTGCTTGTCTCGGCGTCCGTCGTCGCTACCACGACGACGTCCGCCTCGAGTCGCGTGACTCTAAGATAGACAGGGTGGCAGTGGTGTCACGTGCTCGTCTCGGCGTCCGTCGTCGCTACTGCGACGACGTCCACCTCGACTCGCGTTACGCTAAGACAGGGTGGCAGTGGGGTCACGTGCTCGTCTCGGCGTCCGTCGTCGCTACCGCGACGAGGTCCGCTTCGACTCGCGTTACCCTAAGATAGACAGGGTAACAGTGGTGTCACATCCTCGTCTCGGCGTCCGTCGTCGCTACCGCGACGACGTCCGCCTCGAGTCGCGCGACCCTAAGATAGACAGGGTGGCAGTGGTGTCACGTGCTCGTCTCGGCGTCCGTCGTCGCTACCGCGACGACGTCCGCCTCGACTCGCGTTACCCTAAGATAGACAGGGTGGCAGCGGTGTCACGTGCTCGTCTCGGCGTCTGTCGTCGCTACCGCGACGACGTCCGCCTCAACTCGCGTTACGCTAAGACAGGGTGGCAGTGGTGTCACGTGCTCGTCTCGGCGTCCGTCGTCGCTACCGGGACGACGTCCGCCTCGACTCACGTTACGGTAAGACAGGGTGGCAGTGGTGTCACGTGCTCGTCTCGACGTCCGTCGTCGCTACCGCGACGACGTCTGCCTCGACTCGCGTTACGCTAAGACAGGGTGGCAGTGGTGTCACGTGCTTGTCTCGGCGTCCGTCGTCGCTACCACGACGACGTCCGCCTCGACTCGTGTTACCCTAAGATAGACAGGCTGGCAGTGGTGTCACGTGCTCGTCTCGGCGTTCGTCGTCGTTACCGCGACGACGTCCGCCTCGACTCGCGTTACGCTAAGACAGGGTGGCACTGGTGTCACGTGCTCGTCTCGGCGTCCGTCGTCGCTACCGCGACGACGACCGCCTCGACTCGCGTTACCCTAAGATAGACAGGGTGGAAGTGGTGTCACGTGCTCGTCTCGGCGTCCGTCGTCGCTACCGCGACGACGTCCGCCTCGACCCGCGTTACGCTAAGACAGGGTGGCAGTGGTGTCACGTGCTCGTCTCGGCGTCCGTCGTCGCTACCGCGACGACGACCGCCTCGACTCGCGTTACCCTAAGATAGACAGGGTGGAAGTGGTGTCACGTGCTCGTCTCGGCGTCCGTCGTCGCTACCGCGACGACGTCCGCCTCGACTCACGTTACGGTAAGACAGGGTGGCATTTGTGTCACGTGCTCGTCTCAGTGTCCGTCGTCGCTACCGCGACGACGTCCGCCTCGACTCGCGTTACGCTAAGACAGGGTGGCAGTGGTGTCACGTGCTCGTCTCGGCGTCCGTCGTCGCTACCGCGACGACGACCGCCTCGACTCGCGTTACCCTAAGATAGACAGGGTGGAAGTGGTGTCACGTGCTCGTCTCGACGTCCGTCGTCGCTACCGCGACGACGTCCGCCTCAACTCTTGTTACGCTAAGACAGGGTGGCAGTGGTGTCACGTGCTTGTCTCGGCGTCCGTCGTCGCTACCACGACGACGTCCGCCTCGAGTCGCGTGACTCTAAGATAGACAGGGTGGCAGTGGTGTCACGTGCTCGTCTCGGCGTCCGTCGTCGCTACTGCGACGACGTCCACCTCGACTCGCGTTACGCTAAGACAGGGTGGCAGTGGGGTCACGTGCTCGTCTCGGCGTCCGTCGTCGCTACCGCGACGACGTCCGCTTCGACTCGCGTTACCCTAAGATAGACAGGGTAACAGTGGTGTCACATCCTCGTCTCGGCGTCCGTCGTCGCTACCGCGACGACGTCCGCCTCGAGTCGCGCGACCCTAAGATAGACAGGGTGGCAGTGGTGTCACGTGCTCGTCTCGGCGTCCGTCGTCGCTACCGCGACGACGTCCGCCTCGACTCGCGTTACCCTAAGATAGACAGGGTGGCAGCGGTGTCACGTGCTCGTCTCGGCGTCTGTCGTCGCTACCGCGACGACGTCCGCCTCAACTCGCGTTACGCTAAGACAGGGTGGCAGTGGTGTCACGTGCTCGTCTCGGCGTCCGTCGTCGCTACCGGGACGACGTCCGCCTCGACTCACGTTACGGTAAGACAGGGTGGCAGTGGTGTCACGTGCTCGTCTCGACGTCCGTCGTCGCTACCGCGACGACGTCTGCCTCGACTCGCGTTACGCTAAGACAGGGTGGCAGTGGTGTCACGTGCTTGTCTCGGCGTCCGTCGTCGCTACCACGACGACGTCCGCCTCGACTCGCGTTACCCTAAGATAGACAGGCTGGCAGTGGTGTCACGTGCTCGTCTCGGCGTTCGTCGTCGTTACCGCGACGACGTCCGCCTCGACTCGCGTTACGCTAAGACAGGGTGGCACTGGTGTCACGTGCTCGTCTCGGCGTCTGGCGTCGCTACCGCGACGACGTCCGCCTCGACTCGCGTTACCCTAAGATAGACAGGGTGGCAGTGGTGTCACGTGCTCGTCTCGGCGTCCGTCGTCGCTACCGCGACGACGTCCGCCTCGACTCGCGATACCCTAAGATAGACAGGGTGGCAGTGGTGTCACGTGCTCGTCTTGGCGTATGTCGTCGCTACCGCGACGACGTCCGCCTCGATTCGCGTTACGCTAAGACAGGGTGGCAGTGGTGTCACGTGTTCGTCTCGGCGTCCGTCGTCGCTACTGCGACGACGTCCGCCTCGACTCGCGTTACGCTAAGACAAGGTGGCAGTGGTGTCACGTGCTCGTCTCGGCGTCCGTCGTCGCTACCGCGACGACGTCCGCCTCGACTCACGTTACGGTAAGACAGGGTGGCAGTGGTGTCACGTGCTCGTCTCGGCGTCCGTCGTCGCTACCGCGACGATGTCCGCCTCGACTCGCGATACCCTAAGATAGACAGGGTGGCAGTGGTGTCACGTGCTCGTCTCGGCGTCCGTCGTCGCTACCGCGACGACGTCCACCTCGACTCGCGTAACGCTAAGACAGGGTGGCAGTGGTGTCACGTGTTCGTCTCGGCGTCCGTCGTCGCTACTGCACGCCTCGACTCGCGTTACGCTAAGACAGGGTGCCAGTGGTGTCACGTGCTCGTCTCGGCGTCCGTCGTCGCTACCGCGACGACGTCCGCCTCGACTCACGTTACGGTAAGACAGGGTGGCAGTGGTGTCACGTGCTCGTCTCGGCGTCCGTCGTCGCTACCGCGACAACGTCCGCCTCGACTCGCGTTACGCTAAGATAGACAGGGTGGCTGCGATGTCGCGTGCTCGTCTCGGCGTCCGTCGTCGCTACCGCGACGACGTCCGCCTCAACTCGCGTTACGCAAAGACAGGGTGGCTGCGATGTCACGTGCTCGTCTCGGCGTCCGTCGTCGCTACCGCGACGACGTCCGCCTCGACTCACGTTACGGTAAGACAGGGTGGCATTTGTGTCACGTGCTCGTCTCAGCGTCCGTCGTCGCTACCGCGACGACGTCCGCCTCGACTCGCGTTACGCTAAGACAGGGTGGCAGTGGTGTCGCGTGCTCGTCTCGGCGTCCGTCGTCGCTACCGCGACGATGTCCGCCTCGAGTCGCGCGACCCTAAGATAGACAGGGTGGCAGTGGTGTCACGTGCTCGTCTCGGCGTCCGTCGTCGCTACCGCGACGACGTCCGCCTCGACTCGCGTTACCCTAAGATAGACAGGGTGGAAGTGGTGTCACGTGCTCGTCTCGGCGTCCGTCGTCGCTACCGCGACGACGTCCGCCTCGACCCGCGTTACGCTAAGACAGGGTGGCAGTGGTGTCACGTGCTCGTCTCGGCGTCCGTCGTCGCTACCGCGACGATGTCCGCCTCGAGTCGCGCGACCCTAAGATAGACAGGGTGGCAGTGGTGTCACGTGCTCGTCTCGGCGTCCGTCGTCGCTACCGCGACGACGTCCGCCTCGACTCGCGTTACCCTAAGATAGACAGGGTGGCAGCGGTGTCACGTGCTCGTCTCGGCGTCTGTCGTCGCTACCGCGACGACGTCCGCCTCAACTCGCGTTACGCTAAGACAGGGTGGCAGTGGTGTCACGTGCTCGTCTTGGCGTCCGTCGTCGCTACCGGGACGACGTCCGCCTCGACTCACGTTACGGTAAGACAGGGTGGCTGTGGTGTCACGTGCTCGCCTCGACGTCCGTCGTCGCTACCGCGACGACGTCTGCCTCGACTCGCGTTACGCTAAGACAGGGTGGCAGTGGTGTCACGTGCTTGTCTCGGCGTCCGTCGTCGCTACCACGACGACGTCCGCCTCGACTCGCGTTACCCTAAGATAGACAGGCTGGCAGTGGTGTCACGTGCTCGTCTCGGCGTTCGTCGTCGTTACCGCGACGACGTCCGCCTCGACTCGCGTTACGCTAAGACAGGGTGGCAGTGGTGTCACGTGCTCGTCTCGGCGTCTGGCGTCGCTACCGCGACGACGTCCGCCTCGACTCGCGTTACCCTAAGATAGACAGGGTGGCAGTGGTGTCACGTGCTCGTCTCGGCGTCCGTCGTCGCTACCGCGACGACGTCCGCCTCGACTCGCGATACCCTAAGATAGACAGGGTGGCAGTGGTGTCACGTGCTCGTCTTGGCGTATGTCGTCGCTACCGCGACGACGTCCGCCTCGATTAGCGTTACGCTAAGACAGGGTGGCAGTGGTGTCACGTGTTCGTCTCGGCGTCCGTCGTCGCTACTGCGACGACGTCCGCCTCGACTCGCGTTACGCTAAGACAGGGTGGCAGTGGTGTCACGTGCTCGTCTCGGCGTCCGTCGTCGCTACCGCGACGACGTCCGCCTCGACTCACGTTACGGTAAGACAGGGTGGCAGTGGTGTCACGTGCTCGTCTCGGCGTCCGTCGTCGCTACCGCGACGATGTCCGCCTCGACTCGCGATACCCTAAGATAGACAGGGTGGCAGTGGTGTCACGTGCTCGTCTCGGCGTCCGTCGTCGCTACCGCGACGACGTCCACCTCAACTCGCGTAACGCTAAGACAGGGTGGCAGTGGTGTCACGTGTTCGTCTCGGCGTCCGTCGTCGCTACTGCACGCCTCGACTCGCGTTACGCTAAGACAGGGTGCCAGTGGTGTCACGTGCTCGTCTCGGCGTCCGTCGTCGCTACCGCGACGACGTCCGCCTCGACTCACGTTACGGTAAGACAGGGTGGCAGTGGTGTCACGTGCTCGTCTCGGCGTCCGTCGTCGCTACCGCGACAACGTCCGCCTCGACTCGCGTTACGCTAAGATAGACAGGGTGGCTGCGATGTCACGTGCTCGTCTCGGCGTCCGTCGTCGCTACCGCGACGACGTCCGCCTCAACTCGCGTTACGCAAAGACAGGGTGGCTGCGATGTCACGTGCTCGTCTCGGCGTCCGTCGTCGCTACCGCGACGACGTCCGCCTCGACTCGCGTTACGCTAAGACAGGGTGGCAGTGGTGTCACGTGCTCGTCTCGGCGTCCGTCGTCGCTACCGCGACGACGACCGCCTCGACTCGCGTTACCCTAAGATAGACAGGGTGGAAGTGGTGTCACATGCTCGTCTCGGCGTCCGTCGTCGCTACCGCGACGACGTCCGCCTCGACCCGCGTTACGCTAAGACAGGGTGGCAGTGGTGTCACGTGCTCGTCTCGGCGTCCGTCGTCGCTACAGCGACGATGTCCGCCTCGAGTCGCGTGACTCTAAGATAGACAGGGTGGAAGTGGTGTCACGTGCTCGTCTCGGCGTCCGTCGTCGCTACTGCGACGACGTCCACCTCGACTCGCGTTACGCTAAGACAGGGTGGCAGTGGGGTCACGTGCTCGTCTCGGCGTCCGTCGTCGCTACCGCGACGACGTCCGCTTCGACTCGCGTTACCCTAAGATAGACAGGGTAACAGTGGTGTCACATCCTCGTCTCGGCGTCCGTCGTCGCTACCGCGACGACGTCCGCCTCGAGTCGCGCGACCCTAAGATAGACAGGGTGGCAGTGGTGTCACGTGCTCGTCTCGGCGTCCGTCGTCGCTGCCGCGACGACGTCCGCCTCGACTCGCGTTACCCTAAGATAGACAGGGTGGCAGCGGTGTCACGTGCTCGTCTCGGCGTCTGTCGTCGCTACCGCGACGACGTCCGCCTCAACTCGCGTTACGCTAAGACAGGGTGGCAGTGGTGTCACGTGCTCGTCTCGGCGTCCGTCGTCGCTACCGGGACGACGTCCGCCTCGACTCACGTTACGGTAAGACAGGGTGGCAGTGGTGTCACGTGCTCGTCTCGACGTCCGTCGTCGCTACCGCGACGACGTCTGCCTCGACTCGCGTTACGCTAAGACAGGGTGGCAGTGGTGTCACGTGCTTGTCTCGGCGTCCGTCGTCGCTACCACGACGACGTCCGCCTCGACTCGCGTTACCCTAAGATAGACAGGCTGGCAGTGGTGTCACGTGCTCGTCTCGGCGTTCGTCGTCGTTACCGCGACGACGTCCGCCTCGACTCGCGTTACGCTAAGACAGGGTGGCAGTGGTGTCACGTGCTCGTCTCGGCGTCTGGCGTCGCTACCGCGACGACGTCCGCCTCGACTCGCGTTACCCTAAGATAGACAGGGTGGCAGTGGTGTCACGTGCTCGTCTCGGCGTCCGTCGTCGCTACCGTGACGGCGTCCGCCTCGACTCGCGATACCCTAAGATAGACAGGGTGGCAGTGGTGTCACGTGCTCGTCTTGGCGTATGTCGTCGCTACCGCGACGACGTCCGCCTCGATTCGCGTTATGCTAAGACAGGGTGGCAGTGGTGTCACGTGTTCCTCTCGGCGTCCGTCGTCGCTACTGCGACGACGTCCACCTCGACTCGCGTTACGCTAAGACAGGGTGGCAGTGGTGTCACGTGCTCGTCTCGGCGTCCGTCGTCGCTACCGCGACGACGTCCGCCTCGACTCACGTTACGGTAAGACAGGGTGGCAGTGGTGTCACGTGCTCATCTCGGCGTCCGTCGTCGCTACCGCGACGACGTCCGCCTCGACTCGCGTTACGCTAAGACAGGGTGGCAGTGGTGTCACGTGCTTGTCTCGGCGTCCGTCGTCGCTACCACGACGACGTCCGCCTCGACTCGCGTTACCCTAAGATAGACAGGCTGGCAGTGGTGTCACGTGCTCATCTCGGCGTTCGTCGTCGCTACCGTGACGACGTCCGCCTCGACTCGCGTTACGCTAAGACAGGGTGGCAGTGGTGTCACGTGCTCGTCTCGGCGTTCGTCGTCGCGGTACCCCGACGACGTCCGCCTCGACTCACGTTACGGTAAGACAGGGTGGCAGTGGTGTCACGTGCTCGTCTAAGCGTCCGTCGTCGCTACCGCGACGACGTCCGCCTCGACTCGCGTTACGCTAAGACAGGGCGGCAGTGGTGTCACGTGCTTGTCTCGGCGTCCGTCGTCGCTACCACGACGACGTCCGCCTCGACTCGCGTTACCCTAAGATAGACAGGGTGGCAGTGGTGTCACGTGCTCGTCTCAGCGTCCATCGTCGCTACCGCGACGACGTCCGCCTCGACTCGCGTTACGCTAAGACAGGGTGGCAGTGGTGTCACGTGCTCGTCTCGGCGTCCGTCGTCGCTACCACGACGACGTCCGCCTCGACTCGCGTTACCCTAAGATAGACAGGGTGGAAGTGGTGTCACGTGCTCGTCTCGGCGTCCGTCGTCGCTACCGCGATGACGTCCGCCTCGACCCGCGTTACGCTAAGACAGGGTGGCAGTGGTGTCACGTGCTCGTCTCGGCGTCCGTCGTCGCTACCGCGACGACGTCCGCCTCGAGTCGCGTGACTCTAAGATAGACAGGGTGGCAGTGGTGTCACGTGCTCGTCTCGGTGTCCGTCGTCGCTACTGCGACGACGTCCACCTCGACTCGCGTTACGCTAAGACAGGGTGGCAGTGGTGTCACGTGCTTGTCTCGGCGTCCGTCGTCGCTACCGCGACGACGTCCGCTTCGACTCGCGTTACCCTAAGATAGACAGGGTGACAGTGGTGTCACGTCCTCGTCTCGGCGTCCGTCGTCGCTACCGCGACGACGTCCACCTCGACTTGTGTTACGCTAAGACAGGGTGGCAGTGGTGTCACGTGCTCGTATCGGCGTCCGTCGTCGCTACCGCGACGACGTCCGCCTCGAGTCGCGCGACCCTAAGATAGACAGGGTGGCAGTGGTGTCACGTGCTCGTCTCGGCGTCCGTCGTCGCTACCGCGACGACGTCCGCCTCGACTCGCGTTACCCTAAGATAGACAGGGTGGCAGTGGTGTCACGTGCTCGTCTCGGCGTCTGTCGTCGCTACCGCGACGACGTCCGCCTCAACTCGCGTTACGCTAAGACAGGGTGGCAGTGGTGTCACGTGCTCGTCGAGGCGTCCGTCGTCGCTACCGTGACGACGTCCGCCTCGACTCACGTTACGGTAAGACAGGGTGGCAGTGGTGTCACGTGCTCGTCTCGGCGTCCGTCGTCGCTATCGCGACGACGTCCGCCTCAACTCGCGTTACGCTAAGACAGGGTGGCAGTGGTGTCACGTGCTTGTCTCGGCGTCCGTCGTCGCTACCACGACGACGTCCGCCTCGACTCGCGTTACCCTAAGATAGACAGGCTGGCAGTGGTGTCACGTGCTCGTCTCGGCGTTCGTCGTCGCTACCGCGACGACGTCCGCCTCGACTCACGTTACGGTAAGACAGGGTGGCAGTGGTGTCACGTGCTCGTCTCGGCGTCCGTCGTCGCTACCGCGACGACGTCCGCCTCGACTCGCGTTACCCTAAGATAGACAGGGTGGCAGCGGTGTCACGTGCTCGTCTCGGCGTCTGTCATCGCTACCGCGACGACGTCCGCCTCAACTCGCGTTACGCTAAGACAGGGTGGCAGTGGTGTCACGTGCTCGTCTCGGCGTCCGTCGTCGCTACCGCGACGACGTCCGCCTCGACTCACGTTACGGTAAGACAGGGTGGCAGTGGTGTCACGTGCTCGTCTCGGCGTCCGTCGTCGCTACCGCGACGACGTCCGCCTCGACTCACGTTACGGTAAGACAGGGTGGCAGTGGTGTCACGTGCTCATCTCGGCGTCCGTCGTCGCCACCGCGACGACGTCCCCCTCGACTCGCGTTACGCTAAGACAGGGTGGCAGTGGTGTCACGTGCTTGTCTCGGCGTCCGTCGTCGCTACCACGACGACGTCCGCCTCGACTCGCGTTACGCTAAGACAGGGTGGCAGTGGTGTCACGTGCTCGTCTCGGCATCTGGCGTCGCTACCGCGACGACGTCCGCCTCGACTCGCGTTACCCAAAGATAGACAGGGTGGCAGTGGTGTCACGTGCTCGTCTCGGCGTCCGTCGTCGCTACCGCGACGACGTCCGCCTCGGCTCGCGATACCCTAAGATAGACAGGGTGGCAGTGGTGTCACGTGCTCGTCTCGGCGTATGTCGTCGCTACCGCGGCGACGTCCGCCTCGACTCGCGTTACGCTAAGACAGGGTGGCAGTGGTGTCACGTGTTCGTCTTGGCGTCCGTCGTCGCTACTGCGACGACGTCCGCCTCGACTCGCGTTACGCTAAGACAGGGTGGCAGTGGTGTCACGTGCTCGTCTCAGCGTCCGTCGTCGCTACCGCGACGACGTCCGCCTCGACTCACGTTACGGTAAGACAGGGTGGCAGTGGTGTCACGTGCTCGTCTCGGCGTCCGTCGTCGCTACCGCGACGACGTCCGCCTCGACTCGTGTTACGCTAAGACAGGGTGGCAGTGGTGTCACGTGCTTGTCTCGGCGTCCGTCGTCGCTACCATGACGACGTCCGCCTCGACTCGCATTACCCTAAGATAGACAGGCTGGCAGTGGTGTCACGTGCTCATCTCGGCGTTCGTCGTCGCTACCGTGACGACGTCCGCCTCGACTCGCGTTACGCTAAGACAGGGTGGCAGTGGTGTCACGTGCTCGTCTCAGCGTCCGTCGTCGCGGTACCGCGACGACGTCCGCCTCGACTCACGTTACGGTAAGACAGGGTGGCAGTGGTGTCACGTGCTCGTCTAAGCTTCCGTCGTCGCTACCGCGACGACGTCCGCCTCGACTCGCGTTACGCTAAGACAGGGTGGCAGTGGTGTCACGTGCTTGTTTCGGCGTCCGTCGTCGCTACCACGACGACGTCCGCCTCGAATCGCGTTACCCTAAGATAGACAGGGTGGCAGTGGTGTCACGTGCTCGTCTCAGCGTCCGTCGTCGCTACCGCGACGACGTCCGCCTCGACTCGCGTTACGCTAAGACAGGGTGGCAGTGGTGTCACGTGCTCGTCTCGGCGTCCGTCGTCTCTACCGGGACGACGTCCGCCTCGACTCACGTTACGGTAAGACAGGGTGGCAGTGGTGTCACGTGCTCGTCTCGACGTCCGTCGTCGCTACCGCGACGACGTCCGCCTCGACTCGCGTTACGCTAAGACAGGGTGGCAGTGGTGTCACGTGCTTGTCTCGGCGTCCATCGTCGCTACCACGACGACGTCCGCCTCGACTCGCGTTACCCTAAGATAGACAGGCTGGCAGTGGTGTCACGTGCTCGTCTCGGCGTTCGTCGTCGTTACCGCGACGACGTCCGCCTCGACTCGCGTTATGCTAAGACAGGGTGGCAGTGGTGTCACGTGCTCGTCTCGGCGTCTGGCGTCGCTACCGCGACGACGTCCGCCTCGACTCGCGTTACCCTAAGATAGACAGGGTGGCAGTGGTGTCACGTGCTCGTCTCGGCGTATGTCGTCGCTACCGCGACGACGTCCGCCTCGACTCGCGTTACGCTAAGACAGGGTGGCAGTGGTGTCACGTGTTCGTCTCGGCGTCCGTCGTCGCTACTGCGACGACGTCCGCCTCGACTCGCGTTACGCTAAGACAGGGTGGCAGTGGTGTCACGTGCTCGTCTCGGCGTCCGTCGTCGCTACCGCGACGACGTCCGCCTCGACTCACGTTACGGTAAGACAGGGTGGCAGTGGTGTCACGTGCTCGTCTCGGCGTCCGTCGTCGCTACCGCGACGACGTCCGCCTCGACTCGCGTTACGCTAAGACAGGGTGGCAGTGGTGTCACGTGCTTGTCTCGGCGTCCGTCGTCGCTACCACGACGACGTCCGCCTCGACTCCGTTACCCTAAGATAGACAGGCTGGCAGTGGTGTCACGTGCTCATCTCGGCGTTCGTCGTCGCTACCGTGACGACGTCCGCCTCGACTCGCGTTACGCTAAGACAGGGTGGCAGTGGTGTCACGTGCTCGTCTCAGCGTCCGTCGTCGCGGTACCGCGACGACGTCCGCCTCGACTCACGTTACGGTAAGACAGGGTGGCAGTGGTGTCACGTGCTCGTCTAAGCGTCCGTCGTCGCTACCGTGACGACGTCCGCCTCGACTCGCGTTACGCTAAGACAGGGTGGCAGTGGTGTCACGTGCTTGTCTCGGTGTCCGTCGTCGCTACCACGACGACGTCCGCCTCGACTCGCGTTACCCTAAGATAGACAGGGTGGCAGTGGTGTCACGTGCTCGTCTCAGCGTCCGTCGTCGCTACCGCGACGACGTCCGCCTTGACTCGCGTTACGCTAAGACAGGGTGGCAGTGGTGTCACGTGCTCGTCTCGGCGTCCGTCGTCGCTACCGCGACGACGTCCGCCTCGACTCGCGTTACCCTAAGATAGACAGGGTGGAAGTGGTGTCACGTGCTCGTCTCGGCGTCCGTCATCGCTACCGCGACGACGTCCGCCTCGACCCGCGTTACGCTAAGCAGGGTGGCAGTGGTGTCACGTGCTCGTCTCGGCGTCCGTCGTCGCTACCGCGACGACGTCCGCCTCGAGTCGCGTGACTCTAAGATAGACAGGGTGGCAGTGGTGTCACGTGCTCGTCTCGGCGTCCGTCGTCGCTACTGCGACGACGTCCACCTCGACTCGCGTTACGCTAAGACAGGGTGGCAGTGGTGTCACGTGCTCGTCTCGGCGTCCGTCGTCGCTACCGCGACGACGTCCCCTTCGACTCGCGTTACCCTAAGATAGACAGGGTGACAGTGGTGTCACGTCCTCGTCTCGGCGTCCGTCGTCGCTACCGCGACGACGTCCGCCTCGACTCGTGTTACGCTAAGACAGGGTGGCAGTGGTGTCACGTGCTCGTATCGGCGTCCGTCGTCGCTACCGCGACGACGTCCGCCTCGAGTCGCGCGACCCTAAGATAGACAGGGTGGCAGTGGTGTCACGTGCTCGTCCCGGCGTCCGTCGTCGCTACAGCGACGACGTCCGCCTCGACTCGCGTTACCCTAAGATAGACAGGGTGGCAGCGGTGTCACGTGCTCGTCTCGGCGTCTGTCGTCGCTACCGCGACGACGTCCGCCTCAACTCGCGTTACGCTAAGACAGGGTGGCAGTGGTGTCACGTGCTCGTCGAGGCGTCCGTCGTCGCTACCGCGACGACGTCCGCCTCGACTCACGTTACGGTAAGACAGGTA
Organism: Aegilops umbellulata; assembly: GCA_032464435.1. Taxonomy (NCBI): domain Eukaryota; kingdom Viridiplantae; phylum Streptophyta; class Magnoliopsida; order Poales; family Poaceae; genus Aegilops; species Aegilops umbellulata. Next base: position 198,655,751 of record CP136057.1, on the reverse strand, counting down.
GGCAGTGGTGTCACGTGCTCGTCTCGGCGTCCGTCGTCGCTACCGCGACGACGTCCGCCTCAACTCGCGTTACGCTAAGACAGGGTGGCAGTGGTGTCACGTGCTTGTCTCGGCGTCCGTCGTCGCTACCACGACGACGTCCGCCTCGACTCGCGTTACCCTAAGATAGACAGGCTGGCAGTGGTGTCACGTGCTCGTCTCGGCGTTCGTCGTCGCTACCGTGACGACGTCCGCCTCGACTCGCGTTACGCTAAGACAGGGTGGCAGTGGTGTCACGTGCTCGTCTCAGCGTCCGTCGTCGCGGTACCGCGACGACGTCCGCCTCGACTCACGTTACGGTAAGACAGGGTGGCAGTGGTGTCACGTGCTCGTCTAAGCTTCCGTCGTCGCTACCGCGACGACGTCCGCCTCGACTCGCGTTACGCTAAGACAGGGTGGCAGTGGTGTCACGTGCTTGTTTCGGCGTCCGTCGTCGCTACCACGACGACGTCCGCCTCGAATCGCGTTACCCTAAGATAGACAGGGTGGCAGTGGTGTCACGTGCTCGTCTCAGCGTCCGTCGTCGCTACCGCGACGACGTCCGCCTCGACTCGCGTTACGCTAAGACAGGGTGGCAGTGGTGTCACGTGCTCGTCTCGGCGTCCGTCGTCTCTACCGGGACGACGTCCGCCTCGACTCACGTTACGGTAAGACAGGGTGGCAGTGGTGTCACGTGCTCGTCTCGACGTCCGTCGTCGCTACCGCGACGACGTCCGCCTCGACTCGCGTTACGCTAAGACAGGGTGGCAGTGGTGTCACGTGCTTGTCTCGGCGTCCATCGTCGCTACCACGACGACGTCCGCCTCGACTCGCGTTACCCTAAGATAGACAGGCTGGCAGTGGTGTCACGTGCTCGTCTCGGCGTTCGTCGTCGTTACCGCGACGACGTCCGCCTCGACTCGCGTTATGCTAAGACAGGGTGGCAGTGGTGTCACGTGCTCGTCTCGGCGTCTGGCGTCGCTACCGCGACGACGTCCGCCTCGACTCGCGTTACCCTAAGATAGACAGGGTGGCAGTGGTGTCACGTGCTCGTCTCGGCGTCCGTCATCGCTACCGCGACGACGTCCGCCTCGACTCGCGATACCCTAAGATAGACAGGGTGGCAGTGGTGTCACGTGCTCGTCTCGGCGTATGTCGTCGCTACCGCGACGACGTCCGCCTCGACTCGCGTTACGCTAAGACAGGGTGGCAGTGGTGTCACGTGTTCGTCTCGGCGTCCGTCGTCGCTACTGCGACGACGTCCGCCTCGACTCGCGTTACGCTAAGACAGGGTGGCAGTGGTGTCACGTGCTCGTCTCGGCGTCCGTCGTCGCTACCGCGACGACGTCCGCCTCGACTCACGTTACGGTAAGACAGGGTGGCAGTGGTGTCACGTGCTCGTCTCGGCGTCCGTCGTCGCTACCGCGACGACGTCCGCCTCGACTCGCGTTACGCTAAGACAGGGTGGCAGTGGTGTCACGTGCTTGTCTCGGCGTCCGTCGTCGCTACCACGACGACGTCCGCCTCGACTCCGTTACCCTAAGATAGACAGGCTGGCAGTGGTGTCACGTGCTCATCTCGGCGTTCGTCGTCGCTACCGTGACGACGTCCGCCTCGACTCGCGTTACGCTAAGACAGGGTGGCAGTGGTGTCACGTGCTCGTCTCAGCGTCCGTCGTCGCGGTACCGCGACGACGTCCGCCTCGACTCACGTTACGGTAAGACAGGGTGGCAGTGGTGTCACGTGCTCGTCTAAGCGTCCGTCGTCGCTACCGTGACGACGTCCGCCTCGACTCGCGTTACGCTAAGACAGGGTGGCAGTGGTGTCACGTGCTTGTCTCGGTGTCCGTCGTCGCTACCACGACGACGTCCGCCTCGACTCGCGTTACCCTAAGATAGACAGGGTGGCAGTGGTGTCACGTGCTCGTCTCAGCGTCCGTCGTCGCTACCGCGACGACGTCCGCCTCGACTCGCGTTACGCTAAGACAGGGTGGCAGTGGTGTCACGTGCTCGTCTCGGCGTCCGTCGTCGCTACCGCGACGACGTCCGCCTCGACTCGCGTTACCCTAAGATAGACAGGGTGGAAGTGGTGTCACGTGCTCGTCTCGGCGTCCGTCATCGCTACCGCGACGACGTCCGCCTCGACCCGCGTTACGCTAAGCAGGGTGGCAGTGGTGTCACGTGCTCGTCTCGGCGTACGTCGTCGCTACCGCGACGACGTCCGCCTCGAGTCGCGTGACTCTAAGATAGACAGGGTGGCAGTGGTGTCACGTGCTCGTCTCGGCGTCCGTCGTCGCTACTGCGACGACGTCCACCTCGACTCGCGTTACGCTAAGACAGGGTGGCAGTGGTGTCACGTGCTCGTCTCGGCGTCCGTCGTCGCTACCGCGACGACGTCCCCTTCGACTCGCGTTACCCTAAGATAGACAGGGTGACAGTGGTGTCACGTCCTCGTCTCGGCGTCCGTCGTCGCTACCGCGACGACGTCCGCCTCGACTCGTGTTACGCTAAGACAGGGTGGCAGTGGTGTCACGTGCTCGTATCGGCGTCCGTCGTCGCTACCGCGACGACGTCCGCCTCGAGTCGCGCGACCCTAAGATAGACAGGGTGGCAGTGGTGTCACGTGCTCGTCCCGGCGTCCGTCGTCGCTACAGCGACGACGTCCGCCTCGACTCGCGTTACCCTAAGATAGACAGGGTGGCAGCGGTGTCACGTGCTCGTCTCGGCGTCTGTCGTCGCTACCGCGACGACGTCCGCCTCAACTCGCGTTACGCTAAGACAGGGTGGCAGTGGTGTCACGTGCTCGTCGAGGCGTCCGTCGTCGCTACCGCGACGACGTCCGCCTCGACTCACGTTACGGTAAGACAGGTAGGCAGTGGTGTCACGTGCTCGTCTCGGCGTCCGTCGTCGCTACCGCGACGACGTCCGCCTCAACTCGCGTTACGCTAAGACAGGGTGGCAGTGGTGTCACGTGCTTGTCTCGGCGTCCGTCGTCGCTACCACGACGACGTCCCCCTCGACTCGCGTTACCCTAAGATAGACAGGCTGGCAGTGGTGTCACGTGCTCGTCTCGGCGTTCGTCGTCGCTACCGTGACGACGTCCGCCTCGACTCGCGTTACGCTAAGACAGGGTGGCAGTGGTGTCACGTGCTCGTCTCAGCGTCCGTCGTCGCGGTACCGCGACGACGTCCGCCTCGACTCACGTTACGGTAAGACAGGGTGGCAGTGGTGTCACGTGCTCGTCTAAGCTTCCGTCGTCGCTACCGCGACGACGTCCGCCTCGACTCGCGTTACGCTAAGACAGGGTGGCAGTGGTGTCACGTGCTTGTTTCGGCGTCCGTCGTCGCTACCACGACGACGTCCGCCTCGAATCGCGTTACCCTAAGATAGACAGGGTGGCAGTGGTGTCACGTGCTCGTCTCAGCGTCCGTCGTCGCTACCGCGACGACGTCCGCCTCGACTCGCGTTACGCTAAGACAGGGTGGCAGTGGTGTCACGTGCTCGTCTCGGCGTCCGTCGTCTCTACCGGGACGACGTCCGCCTCGACTCACGTTACGGTAAGACAGGGTGGCAGTGGTGTCACGTGCTCGTCTCGACGTCCGTCGTCGCTACCGCGACGACGTCCGCCTCGACTCGCGTTACGCTAAGACAGGGTGGCAGTGGTGTCACGTGCTTGTCTCGGCGTCCATCGTCGCTACCACGACGACGTCCGCCTCGACTCGCGTTACCCTAAGATAGACAGGCTGGCAGTGGTGTCACGTGCTCGTCTCGGCGTTCGTCGTCGTTACTGCGACGACGTCCGCCTCGACTCGCGTTATGCTAAGACAGGGTGGCAGTGGTGTCACGTGCTCGTCTCGGCGTCTGGCGTCGCTACCGCGACGACGTCCGCCTCGACTCGCGTTACCCTAAGATAGACAGGGTGGCAGTGGTGTCACGTGCTCGTCTCGGCGTCCGTCGTCGCTACCGCGACGACGTCCGCCTCGACTCGCGATACCCTAAGATAGACAGGGTGGCAGTGGTGTCACGTGCTCGTCTCGGCGTATGTCGTCGCTACCGCGACGACGTCCGCCTCGACTCGCGTTACGCTAAGACAGGGTGGCAGTGGTGTCACGTGTTCGTCTCGGCGTCCGTCGTCGCTACTGCGACGACGTCCGCCTCGACTCGCGTTACGCTAAGACAGGGTGGCAGTGGTGTCACGTGCTCGTCTCGGCGTCCGTCGTCGCTACCGCGACGACGTCCGCCTCGACTCACGTTACGGTAAGACAGGGTGGCAGTGGTGTCACGTGCTCGTCTCGGCGTCCGTCGTCGCTACCGCGACGACGTCCGCCTCGACTCGCGTTACGCTAAGACAGGGTGGCAGTGGTGTCACGTGCTTGTCTCGGCGTCCGTCGTCGCTACCACGACGACGTCCGCCTCGACTCCGTTACCCTAAGATAGACAGGCTGGCAGTGGTGTCACGTGCTCATCTCGGCGTTCGTCGTCGCTACCGTGACGACGTCCGCCTCGACTCGCGTTACGCTAAGACAGGGTGGCAGTGGTGTCACGTGCTCGTCTCAGCGTCCGTCGTCGCGGTACCGCGACGACGTCCGCCTCGACTCACGTTACGGTAAGACAGGGTGGCAGTGGTGTCACGTGCTCGTCTAAGCGTCCGTCGTCGCTACCGTGACGACGTCCGCCTCGACTCGCGTTACGCTAAGACAGGGTGGCAGTGGTGTCACGTGCTTGTCTCGGTGTCCGTCGTCGCTACCACGACGACGTCCGCCTCGACTCGCGTTACCCTAAGATAGACAGGGTGGCAGTGGTGTCACGTGCTCGTCTCAGCGTCCGTCGTCGCTACCGCGACGACGTCCGCCTCGACTCGCGTTACGCTAAGACAGGGTGGCAGTGGTGTCACGTGCTCGTCTCGGCGTCCGTCGTCGCTACCGCGACGACGTCCGCCTCGACTCGCGTTACCCTAAGATAGACAGGGTGGAAGTGGTGTCACGTGCTCGTCTCGGCGTCCGTCATCGCTACCGCGACGACGTCCGCCTCGACCCGCGTTACGCTAAGCAGGGTGGCAGTGGTGTCACGTGCTCGTCTCGGCGTCCGTCGTCGCTACCGCGACGACGTCCGCCTCGAGTCGCGTGACTCTAAGATAGACAGGGTGGCAGTGGTGTCACGTGCTCGTCTCGGCGTCCGTCGTCGCTACTGCGACGACGTCCACCTCGACTCGCGTTACGCTAAGACAGGGTGGCAGTGGTGTCACGTGCTCGTCTCGGCGTCCGTCGTCGCTACCGCGACGACGTCCCCTTCGACTCGCGTTACCCTAAGATAGACAGGGTGACAGTGGTGTCACGTCCTCGTCTCGGCGTCCGTCGTCGCTACCGCGACGACGTCCGCCTCGACTCGTGTTACGCTAAGACAGGGTGGCAGTGGTGTCACGTGCTCGTATCGGCGTCCGTCGTCGCTACCGCGACGACGTCCGCCTCGAGTCGCGCGACCCTAAGATAGACAGGGTGGCAGTGGTGTCACGTGCTCGTCCCGGCTTCCGTCGTCGCTACAGCGACGACGTCCGCCTCGACTCGCGTTACCCTAAGATAGACAGGGTGGCAGCGGTGTCACGTGCTCGTCTCGGCGTCTGTCGTCGCTACCGCGACGACGTCCGCCTCAACTCGCGTTACGCTAAGACAGGGTGGCAGTGGTGTCACGTGCTCGTCGAGGCGTCCGTCGTCGCTACCGCGACGACGTCCGCCTCGACTCACGTTACGGTAAGACAGGTAGGCAGTGGTGTCACGTGCTCGTCTCGGCGTCCGTCGTCGCTACCGCGACGACGTCCGCCTCAACTCGCGTTACGCTAAGACAGGGTGGCAGTGGTGTCACGTGCTTGTCTCGGCGTCCGTCGTCGCTACCACGACGACGTCCGCCTCGACTCGCGTTACCCTAAGATAGACAGGCTGGCAGTGGTGTCACGTGCTCGTCTCGGCGTTCGTCGTCGCTACCGCGACGACGTCCGCCTCGACTCACGTTACGGTAAGACAGGGTGGCAGTGGTGTCACGTGCTCGTCTCGGCGTCCGTCGTCGCTACCGCGACGACGTCCGCCTCGACTCGCGTTACCCTAAGATAGACAGGGTGGCAGCGGTGTCACGTGCTCGTCTCGGCGTCTGTCGTCGCTACCGCGACGACGTCCACCTCAACTCGCGTTACGCTAAGACAGGGTGGCGGTGGTGTCACGTGCTCGTCTCGGCGTACGTCGTCGCTACCGCGACGACGTCCGCCTCGACTCACGTTACGGTAAGACAGGGTGGCAGTGGTGTCACGTGCTTGTCTCGACGTCCGTCGTCGCTACCGCGACGACGTCCGCCTCGACTCGCGTTACGCTAAGACAGGGTGGCAGTGGTGTCACGTGCTTGTCTCGGCGTCCGTCGTCGCTACCACGACGACGTCCGCCTCGACTCGCGTTACCCTAAGATAGACAGGCTGGCAGTGGTGTCACGTGCTCGTCTTGGCGTTCGTCGTCGTTACCGCGACGACGTCCGCCTCGACTCGCGTTACGCTAAGACAGGATGGCAGTGGTGTCACGTGCTCGTCTCGGCGTCTGGCGTCGCTACAGCGACGACGTCCGCCTCGACTCGCGTTACCCTAAGATAGACAGGGTGGCAGTGGTGTCACGTGCTCGTCTCGGCGTCCGTCGTCGCTACCGCGACGACGTCCGCCTCGACTCGCGATACCCTAAGATAGACAGGGTGGCAGTGGTGTCACGTGCTCGTCTCGGCGTATGTCGTCGCTACCGCGACGACGTCCGCCTCGACTCGCGTTACGCTAAGACAGGGTGGCAGTGGTGTCACGTGTTCGTCTCGGCGTCCGTCGTCGCTACTGCGACGACGTCCGCCTCGACTCGCGTTACGCTAAGACAGGGTGGCAGTGGTGTCACGTGCTCGTCTCGGCGTCCGTCGTCGCTACCGCGACGACGTCCGCCTCGACTCACGTTACGGTAAGACAGGGTGGCAGTGGTGTCACGTGCTCATCTCGGCGTCCGTCGTCGCTACCGCGACGACGTCCCCCTCGACTCGCGTTACGCTAAGACAGGGTGGCAGTGGTGTCACGTGCTTGTCTCGGCGTCCGTCGTCGCTGCCACGACGACGTCCGCCTCGACTCGCGTTACGCTAAGACAGGGTGGCAGTGGTGTCACGTGCTCGTCTCGGCGTCTGGCGTCGCTACCGCGACGACGTCCGCCTCGACTCGCGTTACCCAAAGATAGACAGGGTGGCAGTGGTGTCACGTGCTCGTCTCGGCGTCCGTCGTCGCTACCGCGACGACGTCCGCCTCGACTCGCGATACCCTAAGATAGACAGGGTGGCAGTGGTGTCACGTGCTCGTCTCGGCGTATGTCGTCGCTACCGCGGCGACGTCCGCCTCGACTCGCGTTACGCTAAGACAGGGTGGCAGTGGTGTCACGTGTTCGTCTTGGCGTCCGTCGTCGCTACTGCGACGACGTCCGCCTCGACTCGCGTTACGCTAAGAGAGGGTGGCAGTGGTGTCACGTGCTCGTCTCGGCGTCCGTCGTCGCTACCGCGACGACGTCCGCCTCGACTCACGTTACGGTAAGACAGGGTGGCAGTGGTGTCACGTGCTCGTCTCGGCGTCCGTCGTCGCTACCGCGACGACGTCCGCCTCGACTCGTGTTACGCTAAGACAGGGTGGCAGTGGTGTCACGTGCTTGTCTCGGCGTCCGTCGTCGCTACCACGACGACGTCCGCCTCGACTCGCATTACCCTAAGATAGACAGGCTGGCAGTGGTGTCACGTGCTCATCTCGGCGTTCGTCGTCGCTACCGTGACGACGTCCGCCTCGACTCGCGTTACGCTAAGACAGGGTGGCAGTGGTGTCACGTGCTCGTCTCAGCGTCCGTCGTCGCGGTACCGCGACGACGTCCGCCTCGACTCACGTTACGGTAAGACAGGGTGGCAGTGGTGTCACGTGCTCGTCTAAGCGTCCGTCGTCGCTACCGCGACGACGTCCGCCTCGACTCGCGTTACGCTAAGACAGGGTGGCAGTGGTGTCACGTGCTTGTTTCGGCGTCCGTCGTCGCTACCACGACGACGTCCGCCTCGAATCGCGTTACCCTAAGATAGACAGGGTGGCAGTGGTGTCATGTGCTCGTCTCAGCGTCCGTCGTCGCTACCGCGACGACGTCCGCCTCGACTCGCGTTACGCTAAGACAGGGTGGCAGTGGTGTCACGTGCTCGTCTCGGCGTCCGTCGTCTCTACCGGGACGACGTCCGCCTCGACTCACGTTACGGTAAGACAGGGTGGCAGTGGTGTCACGTGCTCGTCTCGACGTCCGTCGTCGCTACCGCGACGACGTCCGCCTCGACTCGCGTTACGCTAAGACAGGATGGCAGTGGTGTCACGTGCTTGTCTCGGCGTCCATCGTCGCTACCACGACGACGTCCGCCTCGACTCGCGTTACCCTAAGATAGACAGGCTGGCAGTGGTGTCACGTGCTCGTCTCGGCGTTCGTCGTCGTTACCGCGACGACGTCCGCCTCGACTCGCGTTATGCTAAGACAGGGTGGCAGTGGTGTCACGTGCTCGTCTCGGCGTCTGGCGTCGCTACCGCGACGACGTCCGCCTCGACTCGCGTTACCCTAAGATAGACAGGGTGGCAGTGGTGTCACGTGCTCGTCTCGGCGTCCGTCGTCGCTACCGCGACGACGTCCGCCTCGACTCGCGATACCCTAAGATAGACAGGGTGGCAGTGGTGTCACGTGCTCGTCTCGGCGTATGTCGTCGCTACCGCGACGACGTCCGCCTCGACTCGCGTTACGCTAAGACAGGGTGGCAGTGGTGTCACGTGTTCGTCTCGGCGTCCGTCGTCGCTACTGCGACGACGTCCGCCTCGACTCGCGTTACGCTAAGACAGGGTGGCAGTGGTGTCACGTGCTCGTCTCGGCGTCCGTCGTCGCTACCGCGACGACGTCCGCCTCGACTCACGTTACGGTAAGACAGGGTGGCAGTGGTGTCACGTGCTCGTCTCGGCGTCCGTCGTCGCTACCGCGACGACGTCCGCCTCGACTCGCGTTACGCTAAGACAGGGTGGCAGTGGTGTCACGTGCTTGTCTCGGCGTCCGTCGTCGCTACCACGACGACGTCCGCCTCGACTCCGTTACCCTAAGATAGACAGGCTGGCAGTGGTGTCACGTGCTCATCTCGGCGTTCGTCGTCGCTACCGTGACGACGTCCGCCTCGACTCGCGTTACGCTAAGACAGGGTGGCAGTGGTGTCACGTGCTCGTCTCAGCGTCCGTCGTCGCGGTACCGCGACGACGTCCGCCTCGACTCACGTTACGGTAAGACAGGGTGGCAGTGGTGTCACGTGCTCGTCTAAGCGTCCGTCGTCGCTACCGTGACGACGTCCGCCTCGACTCGCGTTACGCTAAGACAGGGTGGCAGTGGTGTCACGTGCTTGTCTCGGTGTCCGTCGTCGCTACCACGACGACGTCCGCCTCGACTCGCGTTACCCTAAGATAGACAGGGTGGCAGTGGTGTCACGTGCTCGTCTCAGCGTCCGTCGTCGCTACCGCGACGACGTCCGCCTCGACTCGCGTTACGCTAAGACAGGGTGGCAGTGGTGTCACGTGCTCGTCTCGGCGTCCGTCGTCGCTACCGCGACGACGTCCGCCTCGACCCGCGTTACGCTAAGCAGGGTGGCAGTGGTGTCACGTGCTCGTCTCGGCGTCCGTCGTCGCTACCGCGACGACGTCCGCTTCGACTCGCGTTACCCTAAGATAGACAGGGTGACAGTGGTGTCACGTCCTCGTCTCGGCGTCCGTCGTCGCTACCGCGACGACGTCCGCCTCGACTCGTGTTACGCTAAGACAGGGTGGCAGTGGTGTCACGTGCTCGTATCGGCGTCCGTCGTCGCTACCGCGACGACGTCCGCCTCGAGTCGCGCGACCCTAAGATAGACAGGGTGGCAGTGGTGTCACGTGCTCGTCCCGGCGTCCGTCGTCGCTACCGCGACGACGTCCGCCTCGACTCGCATTACCCTAAGATAGACAGGGTGGCAGCGGTGTCACGTGCTCGTCTCGGCGTCTGTCGTCGCTACCGCGACGACGTCCGCCTCAACTCGCGTTACGCTAAGACAGGGTGGCAGTGGTGTCACGTGCTCGTCGAGGCGTCCGTCGTCGCTACCGCGACGACGTCCGCCTCGACTCACGTTACGGTAAGACAGGTAGGCAGTGGTGTCACGTGCTCGTCTCGGCGTCCGTCGTCGCTACCGCGACGACGTCCGCCTCAACTCGCGTTACGCTAAGACAGGGTGGCAGTGGTGTCACGTGCTTGTCTCGGCGTCCGTCGTCGCTACCACGACGACGTCCGCCTCGACTCGCGTTACCCTAAGATAGACAGGCTGGCAGTGGTGTCACGTGCTCGTCTCGGCGTTCGTCGTCGCTACCGCGACGACGTCCGCCTCGACTCACGTTACGGTAAGACAGGGTGGCAGTGGTGTCACGTGCTCGTCTCGGCGTCCGTCGTCTCTACCGTGACGACGTCCGCCTCGACTCGCGTTACCCTAAGATAGACAGGGTGGCAGCGGTGTCACGTGCTCGTCTCGGCGTCTGTCGTCGCTACCGCGACGACGTCCACCTCAACTCGCGTTACGCTAAGACAGGGTGGCGGTGGTGTCACGTGCTCGTCTCGGCGTACGTCGTCGCTACCGCGACGACGTCCGCCTCGACTCACGTTACGGTAAGACAGGGTGGCAGTGGTGTCACGTGCTCGTCTCGACGTCCGTCGTCGCTACCGCGACGACGTCCGCCTCGACTCGCGTTACGCTAAGACAGGGTGGCAGTGGTGTCACGTGCTTGTCTCGGCGTCCGTCGTCGCTACCACGACGACGTCCGCCTCGACTCGCGTTACCCTAAGATAGACAGGCTGGCAGTGGTGTCACGTGCTCGTCTTGGCGTTCGTCGTCGTTACCGCGACGACGTCCGCCTCGACTCGCGTTACCCTAAGATAGACAGGGTGGCAGTGGTGTCACGTGCTCGTCTTGGCGTCTGGCGTCGCTACAGCGACGACGTCCGCCTCGACTCGCGTTACCCTAAGATAGACAGGGTGGCAGTGGTGTCACGTGCTCGTCTCGGCGTCCGTCGTCGCTACCGCGACGACGTCCGCCTCGACTCGCGATACCCTAAGATAGACAGGGTGGCAGTGGTGTCACGTGCTCGTCTCGGCGTATGTCGTCGCTACCGCGACGACGTCCGCCTCGACTCGCGTTACGCTAAGACAGGGTGGCAGTGGTGTCACGTGTTCGTCTCGGCGTCCGTCGTCGCTACTGCGACGACGTCCGCCTCGACTCGCGTTACGCTAAGACAGGGTGGCAGTGGTGTCACGTGCTCGTCTCGGCGTCCGTCGTCGCTACCGCGACGACGTCCGCCTCGACTCACGTTACGGTAAGACAGGGTTGCAGTGGTGTCACGTGCTCGTCTCGGCGTCCGTCGTCGCTACCGCGACGACGTCCGCCTCGACTCGCGTTACGCTAAGACAGGGTGGCAGTGGTGTCACGTGCTTGTCTCGGCGTCCGTCGTCGCTACCACGACGACGTCCGCCTCGACTCGCATTACCCTAAGATAGACAGGCTGGCAGTGGTGTCACGTGCTCATCTCGGCATTCGTCGTCGCTACCGTGACGACGTCCGCCTCGACTCGCGTTACGCTAAGACAGGGTGGTAGTGGTGTCACGTGCTCGTCTCGGCGTCCGTCGTCGCGGTACCGCGACGACGTCCGCCTCGACTCACGTTACGGTAAGACAGGGTGGCAGTGGTGTCGCGGTACCGTGACGACGTCCGCCTCGACTCACGTTACGCTAAGACAGGGTGGCAGTGGTGTCACGTGCTTGTCTCGGCGTCCGTCGTCGCTACCACGATGACGTCCGCCTCGAATCGCGTTACCCTAAGATAGACAGGGTGGCAGTGGTGTCACGTGCTCGTCTCAGCGTCCGTCGTCGCTACCGCGACGACGTCCGCCTCGACTCGCGTTACGCTAAGACAGGGTGGCAGTGGTGTCACGTGCTCGTCTCGACGTCCGTCGTCGCTACCGCGACGACGTCCGCCTCGACTCGCGTTACCCTAAGATAGACAGGGTGGAAGTGGTGTCACGTGCTCGTCTCGGCGTCCGTCGTCGCTACCGCGACGACGTCCGCCTCGACCCGCGTTACGCTAAGACAGGGTGGCAGTGGTGTCACGTGCTCGTCTCGGCGTCCGTCGTCGCTACCGCGACGACGTCCGCCTCGAGTCGCGTGACCCTAAGATAGACAGGGTGGCAGTGGTGTCACGTGCTCGTCTCGACGTCCGTCGTCGCTACTGCGACGACGTCCACCTCGACTCGCGTTACGCTAAGACAGGGTGGCAGTGGTGTCACGTGCTCGTCTCGGCGTCCGTCGTCGCTACCGCGACGACGTCCGCTTCGACTCGCGCTACCCTAAGATAGACAGGGTGACAGTGGTGTCACGTCCTCGTCTCGGCGTCCGTCGTCGCTACCGCGACGACGTCCGCCTCGATTAGTGTTACGCTAAGACAGGGTGGCAGTGGTGTCACGTGCTCGTATCGGCGTCCGTCGTCGCTACCGCGACGACGTCCGCCTCGAGTCGCGCGACCCTAAGATAGACAGGGTGGCAAAGGTGTCACATGCTCGTCTCGGCGTCCGTCGTCGCTACCGCGACGACGTCCGCCTCGACTCGCGTTACCCTAAGATAGACAGGGTGGCAGCGGTGTCACGTGCTCGTCTCGGCGTCCGTCGTCGCTACCGTGACGACGTCCGCCTCGACTCGCGTTACGCTAAGACAGGGTGGCAGTGGTGTCACGTGCTCGTCTCGGCGTCCGTCGTCGCTACCGCGACGACGTCCGCCTCGACTCACGTTACGGTAAGACAGGGTGGCAGTGGTGTCACGTGCTCGTCTAAGCGTCCGTCGTCGCTACCGCGACGACGTCCGCCTCGACTCGCGTTACGCTAAGACAGGGTGGCAGTGGTGTCACATGCTTGTCTCGGCGTCCGTCGTCGCTACCGCGACGACGTCCGCCTCGACTCACGTTACGGTAAGACAGGGTGGCAGTGGTGTCACGTGCTCGTCTCGGCGTCCGTAGTCGCTACCGCGACGACGTCCGCCTCGACTCGCGTTACGCTAAGACAGGGTGGCAGTGGTGTCACATGCTTGTCTCGGCGTCCGTCGTCGCTACCACGACGACGTCCGCCTCGACTCGCGTTACCCTAAGATAGACAGGCTGGCAGTGGTGTCACGTGCTCGTCTCGGCGTTCGTCGTCGCTACCGCGACGACGTCCGCCTCGACTCGCGTTACGCTAAGACAGGGTGGCAGTGGTGTCACGTGCTCGTCTCGGCGTCCGTCGTCGCTACCGCGACGACGTCCGCCTCGACTCACGTTACGGTAAGACAGGGTGGCAGTGGTGTCACGTGCTCGTCTCGGCGTCCGTAGTCGCTACCGCGACGACGTCCGCCTCGACTCGCGTTACGCTAAGACAGGGTGGCAGTGGTGTCACATGCTTGTCTCGGCGTCCGTCGTCGCTACCACGACGACGTCCGCCTCGACTCGCGTTACCCTAAGATAGACAGGCTGGCAGTGGTGTCACGTGCTCGTCTCGGCGTTCGTCGTCGCTACCGCGACGACGTCCGCCTCGACTCGCGTTACGCTAAGACAGGGTGGCAGTGCTGTCACGTGCTCGTCTCGGCGTCCGTCGTCGCTACCGCGACGACGTCCGCCTCAACTCGCGTTACGCTAAGATAGACAGGGTGGCAGTGGTGTCACGTGCTCGTCTCGGCGTCCGGCGTCGCTACCGCGACGACGTCTGCCTCGACTCGCGTTACCCCAAGATAGACAGGGTGGCAGTGGTGTCACGTGCTCGTCTCGGCGTCCGTCGTCGCTACCGCGACGACGTCCGCCTCGACTCGCGATACCCTAAGATAGACAGGGTGGCAGTGGTGTCACGTGCTCGTCTCGGCGTCTGTCGTCGCTACCGCGACGACGTCCGCCTCGACTCGCGTTACGCTAAGACAGGGTGGCAGTGGTGTCATGTGTTCGTCTCGGCGTCCGTCGTCGCTACTGCGACGACGTCCGCCTCGACTCGCGTTACGCTAAGACAGGGTGGCAGTGCTGTCACGTGCTCGTCTCGGCGTCCGTCGTCGCTACCGCGACGACGTCCGCCTCGACTCACGTTACGGTAAGACGGGGTGGCAGTGGTGTCACGTGCTCGTCTCGGCGTCCGTCGTCGCTACCGCGACGACGTCCGCCTCGACTCGCGTTACGCTAAGACAGGGTGGCAGTGGTGTCACGTGCTTGTCTCGGCGTCCGTCGTCGCTACCACAACGACGTCCGCCTCGACTCGCGTTACCCTAACATAGACAGGCTGGCAGTGGTGCCACGTGCTCATCTCGGCGTTCGTCGTCGCTACCGTGACGACGTCCGCCTCGACTCACGTTACGCTAAGACAGGGTGGCAGTGGTGTCACGTGCTCGTCTCGGCGTCCGTCGTCGCTACCGCGACGACGTCCGCCTCGAGTCGCGCGACCCTAAGATAGACAGGGTGGCAGTGGTGTCACGTGCTCGTCTCAGCGTCCGTCGTCGCTACCGCGACGACGTCCGCCTCGACTCGCGTTACCCTAAGATAGAAAGGGTGGCTGCGATGTCACGTGCTTGTCTCGGCGTCCGTCGTCGCTACCGCGACGACGTCCGCCTCAACTCGCGTTACGCTAAGACAGGGTGGCAGTGGTGTCACGTGCTCGTCTCGGCGTCCGTCGTCGCTACCGCGACGACGTCCGCCTCGACTCACGTTACGGTAAGACAGGGTGGCAGTGGTGTCACGTGCTCGTCTCGGCGTCCGTCGTCGCTACCGCGACGACGTCCGCCTCGACTGGTGTTACGCTAAGACAGGGTGGTAGTGGTGTCACGTGCTTGTCTCGGCGTCCGTCGTCGCTACCACGACGACGTCCGCCTCGACTCTCGTTACCCTAAGATAGACAGGCTGGCAGTGGTGTCACGTGCTCGTCTCGGCGTTCGTCGTCGCTACCGCGACGACGTCCGCCTCGACTCGCGTTACGCTAAGACAGGGTGGCAGTGGTGTCACGTGCTCGTCTCGGCGTCCGTCATCGCTACCGCGACGACGTCCGCCTCGACTCGCGTTACGCTAAGATAGACAGGGTGGCATTGGTGTCACGTGCTCATCTCGGCGTCCGTCGTCGCTACCGCGACGACGTCCGCCTCGACTCGCGTTACCCTAAGATAGACAGGGTGGCAGTGGTGTCACATGCTCGTCTCGGCGTCCGTCGTCGCTACCGCGACGACGTCCGCCTCGACTCGCGTTACCCTAAGATAGGCAGGGTGGAAGTGGTGTCACGTGCTCGTCTCGGCGTCCGTCGTCGCTACCGCGACGACGTCCGCCTCGACTCGCGTTACGCTAAGACAGGGTGGCAGTGGTGTCACGTGCTCGTCTCGGCGTCCGTCGTCGCTACCGCGACGATGTCCGCCTCGACTCGCGTTATGGTAAGACAGGGTGGCAGTGGTGTCACGTGCTCGTCTCGGTGTCCGTTGTCGCTACCGCGACGACGTCCGCCTCGACTCGCGTTACCCTAAGATAGACAGGGTGGCAGTGGTGTCACGTGCTCGTCTCGGCGTCCGTCGTCACTACCGCGACGACGTCCGCCTCGACTCGCGTTACGCTAAGACAGGGTGGCAGTGGTGTCACGTGCTCGTCTCGGCGTCCGTCGTCGCTACCGCGACGACGTCCACCTCGACTCGCGTTACGCTTAGACAGGGTGGCAGTGGTGTCACGTGCTCGTCTCGGCGTCCGTCGTCGCTACCGCGAAGACGTCCGCCTCGACTCGCGTTACCCTAAGATAGACAGGGTGACAGTGGTGTCACGTCCTCGTCTCGGCGTCCGTCGTCGCTACCGCGACGACGTCCGCCTCGACTTGCGTTACGCTAAGACAGGGTGGCAGTGGTGTCACGTGCTCGTATCGGCGTCAGTCGTCGCTACCGCGACGACGTCCGCCTCGACTCGCGTTACGCTAAGACAGGGTGGCAGTGGTGTCACGTGCTCGTCTCGGCGTCCGTCGTCGCTACCACGACGATGTCCGCCTCGACTTGCGTTACGGTAAGACAGGGTGGCAGTGGTGTCACGTGCTCGTCTCGGTGTCCGTTGTCGCTACCGCGACGACGTCCGCCTCGACTCGCGTTACCCTAAGATAGACAGGGTGGCAGTGGTGTCACGTGCTCGTCTCGGCGTCCGTCGTCACTACCGCGACGACGTCCGCCTCGACTCGCGTTACGCTAAGACAGGGTGGCAGTGGTGTCACGTGCTCGTCTCGGCGTCCGTCATCGCTACCGCGACGACGTCCACCTCGACTCGCGTTACGCTTAGAAAGGGTGGCAGTGGTGTCACGTGCTCGTCTCGGCGTCCGTCGTCGCTACCGCGACGACGTCCGCCTCGACTCGCGTTACCCTAAGATAGACAGGGTGACAGTGGTGTCACGTCCTCGTCTCGGCGTCCGTTGTCGCTACCGCGACGACGTCCGCCTCGACTTGCGTTACGCTAAGACAATGTGGCAGTGGTGTCACGTGCTCGTATCGGCGTCCGTCGTCGCAACCGCGACGACGTCCGCCTCGAGTCGCGTGACCCTAAGATAGACAGGGTGGCAGTGGTGTCACGTGCTCGTCTCGGCGTCCGTCTTCACTACCGCGACGACGTCCGCCTCGACTCGCGTTACCCTAAGATAGACAGGGTGGCAGCGGTGTCACGTGCTCGTCTCGGTGTCTGTCGTCGCTACCGCGACGACGTCCGCCTCAACTCGCGCTACGCTAAGACAGGGTGGCAGTGGTGTCACGTGCTCGTCTCGGCGTCCGTCGTCGCTACCGCGACGACGTCCGCCTCGACTCAATTTACGGTAAGACAGGGTGGCAGTGGTGTCACGTGCTCGTCTCGGCGTCCGTCGTCGCTACCGCGACGACGTCCGCCTCGACTCGCGTTACGCTAAGACAGGGTGGCAGTGGTGTCACGTGCTTGTCTCGGCGTCCGTCGTCGCTACCACGACGACGTCCGCCTCGACTCGCGTTACCCTAAGATAGACAGACTGGCAGTGGTGTCACGTGCTCGTCTCGGTGTTCGTCGTCGCTACCGCGACGAGGTCCGCCTCGACTCGCGTTACGCTAAGACAGGGTGGCAGTGGTGTCACGTGCTCGTCTCGGCGTCCGTCGTCGCTACCGCGACGACGTCCGCCTCGACTCGCGTTACGCTAAGATAGACAGGGTGGCAGTGGTGTCACGTGCTCGTCTCGGCGTCCGGCGTCGCTACCGCGATGACGTCCGCCTCGACTCGCGTTACCCTAAGATAGACAGGGTGGCAGTGGTGTCACGTGCTCGTCTCGGCGTCCGTCGTCGCTACCGCGACGACGTCCGCCTCGACTCGCGTTACGCTAAGACAGGGTGGCAGTGGTGTCACGTGCTCGTCTCGGCGTCCGTCGTCGCTACCGCGACGACATCTGCCTCGACTCGCGTTACGCTAAGACAGGGTGGCAGTGGTGTCACGTGCTCGTCTCGGCGTCCGTCGTCGCTACCGCGACGACGTTCGCCTCGACTCGCGTGACCCTAAGATAGACAGGGTGGCAGTGGTGTCACGTGCTCGTCTCGGCGTCCGTTGTCGCTACCGCAACGACGTCCGCCTCGACTCGCGTTACCCTAAGATAGACAGGGTGGCAGTGGTGTCACGTGCTCGTCTCGGCGTCCGTCGTCGCTACCGCGACGACGTCCGCCTCGAGTCGTGTGATTCTAAGATAGACAGGGTGGCAGTGGTGTCACGTGCTTGTCTCAGCGTCCGTCGTCGCTACCGCGACGACGTCCACCTCGACTCGCGTTACGCTAAGACAGGGTGGCAGTGGTGTCACGTGCTCGTCTCGGCGTCCGTCGTCGCTACCGCGATGACGTCCGCCTCGACTCGCGTTACCCTAAGATAGACAGGGTGACAGTGGTGTCACGTCCTCGTCTCGGCGTCCGTCGTCGCTACCGCGACGACGTCCGCCTCGACTCGTGTTACGGTAAGACAGGGTGGCAGAGCGCCATAGTAGCTCTGCAAGCTGCTCATTGCAAACTCGGCCTATTCCCTGTATAGACTTGTCGCAATCTAGTAAATTCACAATGTCCCTGTTTTGCTGAATGTTCGGAGCCCACGCTCTGAAAAAAAAACAGAGAATAGGTTAGAACAGACTATTATATTTACATACCATGTACAGTTGTACACCAACTTAAATAATCAAAACATGGGTGAAGCATCGTGATGCAAAAGCAAGGAAGGAAACACTAGACCCTAAACAGCGACAATATTATGAACTGCTAAAAATGAGTTGTCTTTATCTGACAAATAGTTTGGACTTTGAAAATCAGCGTGAACAAGAAAACAAGTTGCAGTTAAATATGTAACTGACCAAAAATCAACAACAATGAAACTTATGGACTCTGTGCTACAGCATGGAAGAGAAAAAAACCAAAAACACAAGGAACACAGTAACATTAGGAATTCTTCTAGCTTAATGCTCATGTACATACAGATTGTGCTCTATCTCTGTTGTTTTGAATAATGTTCAGAGCTCAGTTTCTTTGCACAGATGTTCAGAATTCATACAATAATTTGCTACAGAAAAAACACACGTTTTTCAGAGAATTAGCTCATTCTCTTAACAATGAAAGCTGCTGATTTCCTTGCAATGTTCAGTATTTATAGAAATAACTTGCTACAGAAAAACAAAACAATGTTCAGAGAATTAGTACATTCTTGAACAATGGCGGCGGCTGATTTCCTTGCATAGTGTTCAGTATTTATAGAATAACTTGCTACAGAGAAACAAACAATGTTCACAGACTTAGTATATTCTTGAACAAATGCCAGCTGCTTATTTCTTTGAATAGTGTTCAGAATTTCATCCAAAAAGACCCCCCCTACAGAATAAAAATGAACGGCTAGTCTCAGTTCATTACTGAAAAAATGTCATTGTTTCAGAGATGCATTTAGGGATTTCCTTTTCCAATCTCCACAGCCGGTTCGGATACTTGTAAGGATTTCCGCAGAGATGCGCCCCCGAACACTACTACGTTGTGCTCCGGCGTCAACGAAAGACGAGACTGAGGCGGATGAGTTACGACATGAGACACAGCAATTGAATCATGCCATAGATTCGCTGAACGGGGTTGGCTTCCGGGGGGCAAGGACCAAAATTGTGAAGTATCAAATGGTAGACATGAAGATGCACCAACAAATGCAGGGCCTGGCTGCATCGTATGAACTGTCGCTTATACTCTGACTTGGATGGTTGTGGGAAAAATGGCAAAAGGTAAATTAATGGCAAAAGAATTCAATTTACCCGTGTCCTACTCCTTTGAACCAATCGAACCAATCCTCTCCGGTGGCCAAATCTAAGAACAAAAACCCCTGTCAGTACTCGCACTTTGACCAGCAAGAAAAACAGAGTGACAAAATCCCAAGGAGGATGGCCCCCGATACTCATGCTGATGCTGCCACATTTCACATTTGGTTAATGCATTAACAAATTAGTCATGGGGCCTGGAATTGGGCCCTAAATCTTAGGTTTTCTAATTGCTAACATAAACAAGTAGGAGTATAGTAAACAAAAGCAAGATAGGACCCAGCCCACATTGAGTGAGTAAACACTAAACATTGTTCCGGCTACCAGATGATGCCAAAAATAATTTTATGGCTTACGAGATTCAAATGAAATCACACATATAAATTGATATCTAGTGTGTGAAGACGATTATCGGCAAGACAATGCAGTAGCTACATAACATGGTTAACTGATAAAATATATTTGTCGAGTTCAAACCAACGCTCATTTAATCCCTGATTTTATCCTGGTAATTTTGACTGGCTTAGAAAAAGGCCTAATAGACAGAGGATGGCTTAGAAAAATCCTATTTTTGTGAAACAGTAAGCAATCCTCTTTTCTGAGCACAGAGCCACTAAGGTGGCATGCTTTTCTTCAGTTTTGAGATCCATATTGCTCCTATTTTCTTGTACAGCATCCTCACAGGATTAGTCCTTCCAAAGAAATTAAATCATCTTCTTCCTCCTCATGCTGAAAACGAGCAAAGGTGTGCCTGAACCTATCCATACTAGTTTCATGAGAGCAGAGGTGCCAAAAAATCGACATCCATGTGCTGCTCCCTGTCAAATCTGGGTGTTCGTGAGCACAGAGAAGGTGGCCGCCATCAGCTATGAACACATCGGAAGGAAGAGGGATGGGGGGGGGGGGTACCGGGACATCCTCGGAGCCGACGCGGACGCGGCTGGGAAGCTTGGTGATGCCGGTGGGGACGCACAGCGGGAGGTCGAGCCCAAGCATGAGGACGTACGGCCGCCGGACAAACACCGCCTCGCCGTATTGGCCGCTTCCGCCCCTGGACTTCGCGGCGGCTGTGCGGCCGCTCCGCCTTGGCCCCTGCCGCCCGTGCGGACGCAGCGCCTCGCCGTATTCACTGGTGACCTCGCCGCCGCTCGTGCGGCCATGGCGCCTCGCCCTATTCGCCGTTGACCTCGCGGGGGCTCGTGCGGCTGCGGCGCCTCGCCGTATTCACCGCTGACCTCGCCGGCACTCGTGCGGCCCCGTCGTCTCGCCGTATTGGTCGCTGCCGCTAGGGAGGAGCCGCCGGCGAGGAGGGGAAGCGGCAGGGCAGAGTAGGGAGGTGAGGCGCCGGGGATAGTGGGCTGCCGCGAGGAAGGAGCCGCCGGCGAGGAGGGGAAGCGGCAGGGCAGAGTACGGAGGCGAGGCGCCGGGGATAGTGGGCTGCCGCGAGGAAGGAGCCGCCGACGAGGAGGGGAAGCGGCAGGGCAGAGTAGGGAGGCGAGGCGCGGGGGATAGTGGGTTGCCGCGAGGAAGGAGCCGCCGGCGAGGAGGGGAAGCGGCAGGGCAGAGTAGGGAGGCGAGGCGCAGGGGATAGGATAAGATGCGGTCGAGTGGGTTTTCCCAAAAAGGAAACTAGCAGGAAAGGGAACAGAACGTGCTCCACGCGCGGTCGGAATCGATCGCCGCCGCGATCGATCGCCAAGGAGTTGTTTCGCAAACTACCATTCTTCTTGATGCTGCCCAACATAGAGAGCAGTATATACTTTGTCGTGAATGTATAGAAAAGATTATCTGTTCAAATTTTGTTATATTGTTCATTAAAAAATGTGTTATATTCCATTAAAAAAAGTGGTATGTACTCCATTGCAACATGTGGTATATATACTCCGTCAAAGTAGACGTATTATATACTCGATCGTAAATATGAGGCATAATCTACATAAAAATGATATACCCATAAGAAAAATAGTATCCGACATGGAGTATGTGTATATATGAGGCATGTGATTCATGATTTTATTTTATAAGTTTTATGCGTTCAAAAAGTGGGAGCCGCATATACCATCCAGTAATTCTGGGATAATTCACATGCATGCACGCTCCAGCCCTTACATGCTAACTTCCCTTAATTATAGGATCAAGCAACGGCATGCACACGTTGCCTTTTTTTTCTTTCTGTTGGTTGCCGGTTTGTATCTAATGGGTATGTCCAACTCAATGCACCCAGTAAGGCATAGGAGTATGTACTCCTGGGAGTACAAAAGATGAGTCCTATATATATATAGTAGAGGGATTTTCTATCATAGCTTGCCCTAGAAATAGCTATGGTACCGTTGGTGTGCTTTGTGATTCGTACTAGTTGTTTGGTGTGGTACCATCTCAAGCCCATGTGTTGTGCTAATCTAGCTGCGGTGGCAGGCTGGTCCTCGCTGCTTTATGGCTAATGGGCTGACGAAGAGTCCATCTTGCATGTGCGTACAAAGGGGTGGCCATCCCAAGCGTTCGTATGTATCAGGTTCCATCAATCGAGCTACATTTCGTGCAGGTTCCGACATGCGCCGTTATGTCCTATTTTTTACACGTGACGCCCATCGATGAGACGGAAGTAGGTTCAGTCCGATAGCCACGATGGGTCCATGCGTATGCCTGGAGGAACCTACAAGTGCAATGCGTTGAACCTACGCTATGTATACGTACCCATCTGTGTCTTCCGATGTGCAGCACTTTGATCTTGCGTCAAGTGAAACACATGTGGTCTATGGTCGTGTGCGTTGGAATCAAGCACCCCTGCATGCAACTCCTACGTGACCACTGCTCCTCTCTCTCTTATCTGAACGCATGCAGCTAGGTTGAGGGAGTTTGGTTAGTCTGTTAATGTGTGTACTATGTGAATTTTTTTAACTCCACGTTGCGCCTTTGTAGGTATATGTGTAAATCTCCTGTTTGCCAAAGCAGACGCGTGCCTTGCCATCTGTCCCTATTCCTGGGTTGATCATACAAGAGAAAAGCGTGTACGTATGTCACTTATACAAACACACCCTTCTGCCACCCCGTATGAAAAAAATATAAATATTCTATCGTGCGCTTGGCTTAATCTAAAATTGAATTTATAGTTCAAAATTGTGACACTTATTTGGATGGGAGGGAGTATATGATATCGATTCCATAAACAAGGGTTGCCGGTGCTACGGACCCATTTTTTATTTTCAATGGTTCCCGAACTACGGTTACCTGTCCCCTAGCCCTACATCAATCAGCTCCGTCGTTGATCTCGACGGTTCCACCTAAGGTAGTTATTCTTTGGCGCTCCTCACATACGTCGGTTCCATCGTTGATCTCGACCGTTCCACTTAAGATAGTTATTCTTTGGTGCTCTTCACATACGTCGGTTCCATTGTTGATCTCGACGGTTTCACTTAAGATAGTTATTCTTTGGCGCTCTTCACATACGTCAGTTCCATTGGTGATCTCGACGGTTTCACTTAAGATAGTTATTCTTTGGCGCTCGCTACCGCGACGACGTCCGCCTCGACTCGCGTTACGCTAAGACAGGGTGGCAGTGGTGTCACGTGCTCGTCTCGGCGTCCGTCGTCGCTACCGCGACGACGTCCGCCTCGACTCACGTTACGGTAAGACAGGGTGGCAGTGGTGTCACGTGCTCGTCTCGGCGTCCGTAGTCGCTACCGCGACGACGTCCGCCTCGACTCGCGTTACGCTAAGACAGGGTGGCAGTGGTGTCACATGCTTGTCTCGGCGTCCGTCGTCGCTACCACGACGACGTCCGCCTCGACTCGCGTTACCCTAAGATAGACAGGCTGGCAGTGGTGTCACGTGCTCGTCTCGGCGTTCGTCGTCGCTACCGCGACGACGTCCGCCTCGACTCGCGTTACGCTAAGACAGGGTGGCAGTGCTGTCACGTGCTCGTCTCGGCGTCCGTCGTCGCTACCGCGACGACGTCCGCCTCAACTCGCGTTACGCTAAGATAGACAGGGTGGCAGTGGTGTCACGTGCTCGTCTCGGCGTCCGGCGTCGCTACCGCGACGACGTCTGCCTCGACTCGCGTTACCCCAAGATAGACAGGGTGGCAGTGGTGTCACGTGCTCGTCTCGGCGTCCGTCGTCGCTACCGCGACGACGTCCGCCTCGACTCGCGATACCCTAAGATAGACAGGGTGGCAGTGGTGTCACGTGCTCGTCTCGGCGTCTGTCGTCGCTACCGCGACGACGTCCGCCTCGACTCGCGTTACGCTAAGACAGGGTGGCAGTGGTGTCATGTGTTCGTCTCGGCGTCCGTCGTCGCTACTGCGACGACGTCCGCCTCGACTCGCGTTACGCTAAGACAGGGTGGCAGTGCTGTCACGTGCTCGTCTCGGCGTCCGTCGTCGCTACCGCGACGACGTCCGCCTCGACTCACGTTACGGTAAGACGGGGTGGCAGTGGTGTCACGTGCTCGTCTCGGCGTCCGTCGTCGCTACCGCGACGACGTCCGCCTCGACTCGCGTTACGCTAAGACAGGGTGGCAGTGGTGTCACGTGCTTGTCTCGGCGTCCGTCGTCGCTACCACAACGACGTCCGCCTCGACTCGCGTTACCCTAACATAGACAGGCTGGCAGTGGTGCCACGTGCTCATCTCGGCGTTCGTCGTCGCTACCGTGACGACGTCCGCCTCGACTCACGTTACGCTAAGACAGGGTGGCAGTGGTGTCACGTGCTCGTCTCGGCGTCCGTCGTCGCTACCGCGACGACGTCCGCCTCGAGTCGCGCGACCCTAAGATAGACAGGGTGGCAGTGGTGTCACGTGCTCGTCTCAGCGTCCGTCGTCGCTACCGCGACGACGTCCGCCTCGACTCGCGTTACCCTAAGATAGACAGGGTGGCTGCGATGTCACGTGCTTGTCTCGGCGTCCGTCGTCGCTACCGCGACGACGTCCGCCTCAACTCGCGTTACGCTAAGACAGGGTGGCAGTGGTGTCACGTGCTCGTCTCGGCGTCCGTCGTCGCTACCGCGACGACGTCCGCCTCGACTCACGTTACGGTAAGACAGGGTGGCAGTGGTGTCACGTGCTCGTCTCGGCGTCCGTCGTCGCTACCGCGACGACGTCCGCCTCGACTGGTGTTACGCTAAGACAGGATGGTAGTGGTGTCACGTGCTTGTCTCGGCGTCCGTCGTCGCTACCACGACGACGTCCGCCTCGACTCTCGTTACCCTAAGATAGACAGGCTGGCAGTGGTGTCACGTGCTCGTCTCGGCGTTCGTCGTCGCTACCGCGACGACGTCCGCCTCGACTCGCGTTACGCTAAGACAGGGTGGCAGTGGTGTCACGTGCTCGTCTCGGCGTCCGTCGTCGCTACCGCGACGACGTCCGCCTCGACTCGCGTTACGCTAAGATAGACAGGGTGGCATTGGTGTCACGTGCTCATCTCGGCGTCCGTCGTCGCTACCGCGACGACGTCCGCCTCGACTGGCGTTACCCTAAGATAGACAGGGTGGCAGTGGTGTCACATGCTCGTCTCGGCGTCCGTCGTCGCTACCGCGACGACGTCCGCCTCGACTCGCGTTACCCTAAGATAGGCAGGGTGGAAGTGGTGTCACGTGCTCGTCTCGGCGTCCGTCGTCGCTACCGCGACGACGTCCGCCTCGACTCGCGTTACGCTAAGACAGGGTGGCAGTGGTGTCACGTGCTCGTCTCGGCGTCCGTCGTCGCTACCGCGACGATGTCCGCCTCGACTCGCGTTATGGTAAGACAGGGTGGCAGTGGTGTCACGTGCTCGTCTCGGTGTCCGTTGTCGCTACCGCGACGACGTCCGCCTCGACTCGCGTTACCCTAAGATAGACAGGGTGGCAGTGGTGTCACGTGCTCGTCTCGGCGTCCGTCGTCACTACCGCGACGACGTCCGCCTCGACTCGCGTTACGCTAAGACAGGGTGGCAGTGGTGTCACGTGCTCGTCTCGGCGTCCGTCGTCGCTACCGCGACGACGTCCACCTCGACTCGCGTTACGCTTAGACAGGGTGGCAGTGGTGTCACGTGCTCGTCTCGGCGTCCGTCGTCGCTACCGCGAAGACGTCCGCCTCGACTCGCGTTACCCTAAGATAGACAGGGTGACAGTGGTGTCACGTCCTCGTCTCGGCGTCAGTCGTCGCTACCGCGACGACGTCCGCCTCGACTTGCGTTACGCTAAGACAGGGTGGCAGTGGTGTCACGTGCTCGTATCGGCGTCAGTCGTCGCTACCGCGACGACGTCCGCCTCGACTCGCGTTACGCTAAGACAGGGTGGCAGTGGTGTCACGTGCTCGTCTCGGCGTCCGTCGTCGCTACCACGACGATGTCCGCCTCGACTTGCGTTACGGTAAGACAGGGTGGCAGTGGTGTCACGTGCTCGTCTCGGTGTCCGTTGTCGCTACCGCGACGACGTCCGCCTCGACTCGCGTTACCCTAAGATAGACAGGGTGGCAGTGGTGTCACGTGCTCGTCTCGGCGTCCGTCGTCACTACCGCGACGACGTCCGCCTCGACTCGCGTTACGCTAAGACAGGGTGGCAGTGGTGTCACGTGCTCGTCTCGGCGTTCGTCGTCGCTACCGCGACGACGTCCGCCTCGAGTCGCGTGACTCTAAGATAGACAGGGTGGCAGTGGTGTCACGTGCTCGTCTCGGCGTCCGTCATCGCTACCGCGACGACGTCCACCTCGACTCGCGTTACGCTTAGAAAGGGTGGCAGTGGTGTCACGTGCTCGTCTCGGCGTCCGTCGTCGCTACCGCGACGACGTCCGCCTCGACTCGCGTTACCCTAAGATAGACAGGGTGACAGTGGTGTCACGTCCTCGTCTCGGCGTCCGTCGTCGCTACCGCGACGACGTCCGCCTCGACTTGCGTTACGCTAAGACAATGTGGCAGTGGTGTCACGTGCTCGTATCGGCGTCCGTCGTCGCAACCGCGACGACGTCCGCCTCGAATCGCGTGACCCTAAGATAGACAGGGTGGCAGTGGTGTCACGTGCTCGTCTCGGCGTCCGTCTTCACTACCGCGACGACGTCCGCCTCGACTCGCGTTACCCTAAGATAGACAGGGTGGCAGCGGTGTCACGTGCTCGTCTCGGTGTCTGTCGTCGCTACCGCGACGACGTCCGCCTCAACTCGCGCTACGCTAAGACAGGGTGGCAGTGGTGTCACGTGCTCGTCTCGGCGTCCGTCGTCGCTACCGCGACGACGTCCGCCTCGACTCAATTTACGGTAAGACAGGGTGGCAGTGGTGTCACGTGCTCGTCTCGGCGTCCGTCGTCGCTACCGCGACGACGTCCGCCTCGACTCGCGTTACGCTAAGACAGGGTGGCAGTGGTGTCACGTGCTTGTCTCGGCGTCCGTCGTCGCTACCACGACGACGTCCGCCTCGACTCGCGTTACCCTAAGATAGACAGACTGGCAGTGGTGTCACGTGCTCGTCTCGGTGTTCGTCGTCGCTACCGCGACGAGGTCCGCCTCGACTCGCGTTACGCTAAGACAGGGTGGCAGTGGTGTCACGTGCTCGTCTCGGCGTCCGTCGTCGCTACCGCGACGACGTCCGCCTCGACTCGCGTTACGCTAAGATAGACAGGGTGGCAGTGGTGTCACGTGCTCGTCTCGGCGTCCGGCGTCGCTACCGCGATGACGTCCGCCTCGACTCGCGTTACCCTAAGATAGACAGGGTGGCAGTGGTGTCACGTGCTCGTCTCGGCGTCCGTCGTCGCTACCGCGACGACGTCCGCCTCGACTCGCGTTACGCTAAGACAGGGTGGCAGTGGTGTCACGTGCTCGTCTCGGCGTCCGTCGTCGCTACCGCGACGACATCTGCCTCGACTCGCGTTACGCTAAGACAGGGTGGCAGTGGTGTCACGTGCTCGTCTCGGCGTCCGTCGTCGCTACCGCGACGACGTTCGCCTCGACTCGCGTGACCCTAAGATAGACAGGGTGGCAGTGGTGTCACGTGCTCGTCTCGGCGTCCGTTGTCGCTACCGCAACGACGTCCGCCTCGACTCGCGTTACCCTAAGATAGACAGGGTGGCAGTGGTGTCACGTGCTCGTCTCGGCGTCCGTCGTCGCTACCGCGACGACGTCCGCCTCGAGTCGTGTGATTCTAAGATAGACAGGGTGGCAGTGGTGTCACGTGCTTGTCTCAGCGTCCGTCGTCGCTACCGCGACGACGTCCACCTCGACTCGCGTTACGCTAAGACAGGGTGGCAGTGGTGTCACGTGCTCGTCTCGGCGTCCGTCGTCGCTACCGCGATGACGTCCGCCTCGACTCGCGTTACCCTAAGATAGACAGGGTGACAGTGGTGTCACGTCCTCGTCTCGGCGTCCGTCGTCGCTACCGCGACGACGTCCGCCTCGACTCGTGTTACGGTAAGACAGGGTGGCAGAGCGCCATAGTAGCTCTGCAAGCTGCTCATTGCAAACTCGGCCTATTCCCTGTATAGACTTGTCGCAATCTAGTAAATTCACAATGTCCCTGTTTTGCTGAATGTTCGGAGCCCACGCTCTGAAAAAAAAACAGAGAATAGGTTAGAACAGACTATTATATTTACATACCATGTACAGTTGTACACCAACTTAAATAATCAAAACATGGGTGAAGCATCGTGATGCAAAAGCAAGGAAGGAAACACTAGACCCTAAACAGCGACAATATTATGAACTGCTAAAAATGAGTTGTCTTTATCTGACAAATAGTTTGGACTTTGAAAATCAGCGTGAACAAGAAAACAAGTTGCAGTTAAATATGTAACTGACCAAAAATCAACAACAATGAAACTTATGGACTCTGTGCTACAGCATGGAAGAGAAAAAACCAAAAACACAAGGAACACAGTAACATTAGGAATTCTTCTAGCTTAATGCTCATGTACATACAGATTGTGCTCTATCTCTGTTGTTTTGAATAATGTTCAGAGCTCAGTTTCTTTGCACAGATGTTCAGAATTCATACAATAATTTGCTACAGAAAAAACACACGTTTTTCAGAGAATTAGCTCATTCTCTTAACAATGAAAGCTGCTGATTTCCTTGCAATGTTCAGTATTTATAGAAATAACTTGCTACAGAAAAACAAAACAATGTTCAGAGAATTAGTACATTCTTGAACAATGGCGGCGGCTGATTTCCTTGCATAGTGTTCAGTATTTATAGAATAACTTGCTACAGAGAAACAAACAATGTTCACAGACTTAGTATATTCTTGAACAAATGCCAGCTGCTTATTTCTTTGAATAGTGTTCAGAATTTCATCCAAAAAGACCCCCCCTACAGAATAAAAATGAACGGCTAGTCTCAGTTCATTACTGAAAAAATGTCATTGTTTCAGAGATGCATTTAGGGATTTCCTTTTCCAATCTCCACAGCCGGTTCGGATACTTGTAAGGATTTCCGCAGAGATGCGCCCCCGAACACTACTACGTTGTGCTCCGGCGTCAACGAAAGACGAGACTGAGGCGGATGAGTTACGACATGAGACACAGCAATTGAATCATGCCATAGATTCGCTGAACGGGGTTGGCTTCCGGGGGGCAAGGACCAAAATTGTGAAGTATCAAATGGTAGACATGAAGATGCACCAACAAATGCAGGGCCTGGCTGCATCGTATGAACTGTCGCTTATACTCTGACTTGGATGGTTGTGGGAAAAATGGCAAAAGGTAAATTAATGGCAAAAGAATTCAATTTACCCGTGTCCTACTCCTTTGAACCAATCGAACCAATCCTCTCCGGTGGCCAAATCTAAGAACAAAAACCCCTGTCAGTACTCGCACTTTGACCAGCAAGAAAAACAGAGTGACAAAATCCCAAGGAGGATGGCCCCCGATACTCATGCTGATGCTGCCACATTTCACATTTGGTTAATGCATTAACAAATTAGTCATGGGGCCTGGAATTGGGCCCTAAATCTTAGGTTTTCTAATTGCTAACATAAACAAGTAGGAGTATAGTAAACAAAAGCAAGATAGGACCCAGCCCACATTGAGTGAGTAAACACTAAACATTGTTCCGGCTACCAGATGATGCCAAAAATAATTTTATGGCTTACGAGATTCAAATGAAATCACACATATAAATTGATATCTAGTGTGTGAAGACGATTATCGGCAAGACAATGCAGTAGCTACATAACATGGTTAACTGATAAAATATATTTGTCGAGTTCAAACCAACGCTCATTTAATCCCTGATTTTATCCTGGTAATTTTGACTGGCTTAGAAAAAGGCCTAATAGACAGAGGATGGCTTAGAAAAATCCTATTTTTGTGAAACAGTAAGCAATCCTCTTTTCTGAGCACAGAGCCACTAAGGTGGCATGCTTTTCTTCAGTTTTGAGATCCATATTGCTCCTATTTTCTTGTACAGCATCCTCACAGGATTAGTCCTTCCAAAGAAATTAAATCATCTTCTTCCTCCTCATGCTGAAAACGAGCAAAGGTGTGCCTGAACCTATCCATACTAGTTTCATGAGAGCAGAGGTGCCAAAAAATCGACATCCATGTGCTGCTCCCTGTCAAATCTGGGTGTTCGTGAGCACAGAGAAGGTGGCCGCCATCAGCTATGAACACATCGGAAGGAAGAGGGATGGGGGGGGGGGTACCGGGACATCCTCGGAGCCGACGCGGACGCGGCTGGGAAGCTTGGTGATGCCGGTGGGGACGCACAGCGGGAGGTCGAGCCCAAGCATGAGGACGTACGGCCGCCGGACAAACACCGCCTCGCCGTATTGGCCGCTTCCGCCCCTGGACATCGCGGCGGCTGTGCGGCCGCTCCGCCTTGGCCCCTGCCGCCCGTGCGGACGCAGCGCCTCGCCGTATTCACTGGTGACCTCGCCGCCGCTCGTGCGGCCATGGCGCCTCGCCCTATTCGCCGTTGACCTCGCGGGGGCTCGTGCGGCTGCGGCGCCTCGCCGTATTCACCGCTGACCTCGCCGGCACTCGTGCGGCCCCGTCGTCTCGCCGTATTGGTCGCTGCCGCTAGGGAGGAGCCGCCGGCGAGGAGGGGAAGCGGCAGGGCAGAGTAGGGAGGTGAGGCGCCGGGGATAGTGGGCTGCCGCGAGGAAGGAGCCGCCGGCGAGGAGGGGAAGCGGCAGGGCAGAGTACGGAGGCGAGGCGCCGGGGATAGTGGGCTGCCGCGAGGAAGGAGCCGCCGACGAGGAGGGGAAGCGGCAGGGCAGAGTAGGGAGGCGAGGCGCGGGGGATAGTGGGTTGCCGCGAGGAAGGAGCCGCCGGCGAGGAGGGGAAGCGGCAGGGCAGAGTAGGGAGGCGAGGCGCAGGGGATAGGATAAGATGCGGTCGAGTGGGTTTTCCCAAAAAGGAAACTAGCAGGAAAGGGAACAGAACGTGCTCCACGCGCGGTCGGAATCGATCGCCGCCGCGATCGATCGCCAAGGAGTTGTTTCGCAAACTACCATTCTTCTTGATGCTGCCCAACATAGAGAGCAGTATATACTTTGTCGTGAATGTATAGAAAAGATTATCTGTTCAAATTTTGTTATATTGTTCATTAAAAAATGTGTTATATTCCATTAAAAAAAGTGGTATGTACTCCATTGCAACATGTGGTATATATACTCCGTCAAAGTAGACGTATTATATACTCGATCGTAAATATGAGGCATAATCTACATAAAAATGATATACCCATAAGAAAAATAGTATCCGACATGGAGTATGTGTATATATGAGGCATGTGATTCATGATTTTATTTTATAAGTTTTATGCGTTCAAAAAGTGGGAGCCGCATATACCATCCAGTAATTCTGGGATAATTCACATGCATGCACGCTCCAGCCCTTACATGCTAACTTCCCTTAATTATAGGATCAAGCAACGGCATGCACACGTTGCCTTTTTTTTCTTTCTGTTGGTTGCCGGTTTGTATCTAATGGGTATGTCCAACTCAATGCACCCAGTAAGGCATAGGAGTATGTACTCCTGGGAGTACAAAAGATGAGTCCTATATATATATAGTAGAGGGATTTTCTATCATAGCTTGCCCTAGAAATAGCTATGGTACCGTTGGTGTGCTTTGTGATTCGTACTAGTTGTTTGGTGTGGTACCATCTCAAGCCCATGTGTTGTGCTAATCTAGCTGCGGTGGCAGGCTGGTCCTCGCTGCTTTATGGCTAATGGGCTGACGAAGAGTCCATCTTGCATGTGCGTACAAAGGGGTGGCCATCCCAAGCGTTCGTATGTATCAGGTTCCATCAATCGAGCTACATTTCGTGCAGGTTCCGACATGCGCCGTTATGTCCTATTTTTTACACGTGACGCCCATCGATGAGACGGAAGTAGGTTCAGTCCGATAGCCACGATGGGTCCATGCGTATGCCTGGAGGAACCTACAAGTGCAATGCGTTGAACCTACGCTATGTATACGTACCCATCTGTGTCTTCCGATGTGCAGCACTTTGATCTTGCGTCAAGTGAAACACATGTGGTCTATGGTCGTGTGCGTTGGAATCAAGCACCCCTGCATGCAACTCCTACGTGACCACTGCTCCTCTCTCTCTTATCTGAACGCATGCAGCTAGGTTGAGGGAGTTTGGTTAGTCTGTTAATGTGTGTACTATGTGAATTTTTTTAACTCCACGTTGCGCCTTTGTAGGTATATGTGTAAATCTCCTGTTTGCCAAAGCAGACGCGTGCCTTGCCATCTGTCCCTATTCCTGGGTTGATCATACAAGAGAAAAGCGTGTACATATGTCACTTATACAAACACACCCTTCTGCCACCCCGTATGAAAAAAATATAAATATTCTATCGTGCGCTTGGCTTAATCTAAAATTGAATTTATAGTTCAAAATTGTGACACTTATTTGGATGGGAGGGAGTATATGATATCGATTCCATAAACAAGGGTTGCCGGTGCTACGGACCCATTTTTTATTTTCAATGGTTCCCGAACTACGGTTACCTGTCCCCTAGCCCTACATCAATCAGCTCCGTCGTTGATCTCGACGGTTCCACCTAAGGTAGTTATTCTTTGGCGCTCCTCACATACGTCGGTTCCATCGTTGATCTCGACCGTTCCACTTAAGATAGTTATTCTTTGGTGCTCTTCACATACGTCGGTTCCATTGTTGATCTCGACGGTTTCACTTAAGATAGTTATTCTTTGGCGCTCTTCACATACGTCAGTTCCATTGGTGATCTCGACGGTTTCACTTAAGATAGTTATTCTTTGGCGCTCTTCACATACGTCGGTTCCATTGTTGATCTCGACGGCTTCACTTAAGATAGTTATTCTTTGGCGCTCTTCACATACGTCGGTTCCATCCTTGATCTCAACAGTTCCACCTAAGATTGTTATTCTTTGGCGCTCTTCACATACGTCGGTTCTATTGTCGATCTCAACAGTTCCTCCTAAGATAGTTATTCTATGGCGTTCTTCACATACGTCGGTTCCATCGTCGATCTCGACGGTTCCGAGTGTGTAATAAGCGTTTTGCGGCGTTTATATATGATATCGGTTCCTCAACCATAGTTACCGGTCCCTAGCCCTAAATCTGTCGGCTCCATCATTGATCTTGATAGTTCCACCTTAGATAGTTATTCATTGGTGCATCAAAATATTTGTGTTTGTTGTGACAGCCCATCAGAATATTATCTAATCTTGTATGAAGGGTGTCATTAGAGAAACAGTTAATCGCCTGTGGTGTAAGTGCAAGGTAAAAATAAAATTCATTTGAAGCATATTACACTAAAACTTTTATGGTGGTGGTAGTTTGAAAATAGCCGGTTTGATATTTTGACTAGAGGCTGACTACCTAATAACGAGCAATTACACTCAGCCACGATCTGTTGTAGCATTTTGATTTAGACATTACAATGTCTACCAAAACGCTCCTATGATAAATAACGATACTAGGTTTAAGCTACTTCTGCAGCAAACACAAAAAATGGTTACTCTCACTGAAGCAAAAGATTCCACGGTTAAACTAAATAGCTCCGCTCATACACTTTGGAAATGGAGTGCTCGTCGTCGTGTCTCTGTGCAAATACAGGAAGTTGGACTTCCTAACTACCTGATACAGGAAGTTAACAAGCTAATTCATTGAGTTAATTAACCGTGTCTCCGCACTCTTCAGATAAATGTGCTTATTTATTGAAAAAACTCCAGAAGCCCCAAACCTTCAGTCGCTCCACTTCTAAGTACTTGTCACGTGACTCCTACATGGCTTTCTCTGATTTGGCTTCAGGTTCCAAAATTGTTGCATGCATCATGCACATGGCGCCTTGGCCCTCCTCCTCCTGCTGTTGTACAGCCGCATGGACCACTGCGTGCTGACCATGCATAGCACTTCTCTAGCGCATGGGCTGCAAAACACCTCACAAGCATCTCTTTAGTTTAACCACCACATGGTCAGCACATATCACGACCCATGCGTTGTGTGGCTATGATAGCTATTTCCCTAGCAAGCTGTACAACCGCATGGACACAAATAGATTAGATAATTTTCTTCTGGCCGTCGCAATAGACACAAATATGATTTAGACATTAAAATTCAGACAACCTGAAAACTATCATAGTTCAGCTTCAGATTTTTTGCACTTGTGGTCTTGTCTATTTTCTGACAGTTGTTGCACTTACGCCATCCAACGGAAAAACTATCATAATTCGGACACAGATATGAATTAGGCATTAAAATCCACACATCTATATTGCATGGAACCGTCAAGTCCAGCAATGGAGCCGACGGATATAGGTTCAAGATGCCGGAAATCATCGTCCGGAACCGCAAAAAATCAAAGGTGGATCCGTTAAAGTTAGCTCCGAAGCACCGGCAACCCAGGTTTATGCAACAGAGATAAACGAGGGAGTCGATGGATTTAGACCAAGGGACCAGAATCATCGTTCAGGAACCGCCGAAAATCAAAGACGTATCCATTAAGTTACCTCTGAAGCACCGGCAACCCAAGTTGTGTAACCGATCTATGGTGTTGCATGAAGGCGCGTGGGGTCGAGCATCGAAGAACAACTATCATACTTGGAACCGTTGCGATAAACGATGGAGCCGATGGAGCCGACGTCCGCCTCGAGTCGCGCGACCCTAAGATAGACAGGGTGGCAAAGGTGTCACGTGCTCGTCTCGGCGTCCGTCGTCGCTACCGCGACGACGTCCGCCTCGACTCGCGTTACCCTAAGATAGACAGGGTGGCAGCGGTGTCACGTGCTCGTCTCGGCGTCCGTCGTCGCTACCGTGACGACGTCCGCCTCGACTCGCGTTACGCTAAGACAGGGTGGCAGTGGTGTCACGTGCTCGTCTCGGCGTCCGTCGTCGCTACCGCGACGACGTCCGCCTCGACTCACGTTACGGTAAGACAGGGTGGCAGTGGTGTCACGTGCTCGTCTCGGCGTCCGTCGTCGCTACCGCGACGACGTCCGCCTCGACTCGCGTTACGCTAAGACAGGGTGGCAGTGGTGTCACATGCTTGTCTCGGCGTCCGTCGTCGCTACCGCGACGACGTCCGCCTCGACTCACGTTACGGTAAGACAGGGTGGCAGTGGTGTCACGTGCTCGTCTCGGCGTCCGTAGTCGCTACCGCGACGACGTCCGCCTCGACTCGCGTTACGCTAAGACAGGGTGGCAGTGGTGTCACATGCTTGTCTCGGCGTCCGTCGTCGCTACCACGACGACGTCCGCCTCGACTCGCGTTACCCTAAGATAGACAGGCTGGCAGTGGTGTCACGTGCTCGTCTCGGCGTTCGTCGTCGCTACCGCGACGACGTCCGCCTCGACTCGCGTTACGCTAAGACAAGGTGGCAGTGCTGTCACGTGCTCGTCTCGGCGTCCGTCGTCGCTACCGCGACGACGTCCGCCTCGACTCGCGTTACGCTAAGATAGACAGGGTGGCAGTGGTGTCACGTGCTCGTCTCGGCGTCCGGCGTCGCTACCGCGACGACGTCCGCCTCGACTCGCGTTACCCCAAGATAGACAGGGTGGCAGTGGTGTCACGTGCTCGTCTCGGCGTCCGTCGTCGCTACCGCGACGACGTCCGCCTCGACTCGCGATACCCTAAGATAGACAGGGTGGCAGTGGTGTCACGTGCTCGTCTCGGCGTCTGTCGTCGCTACCGCGACGACGTCCGCCTCGACTCGCGTTACGCTAAGACAGGGTGGCAGTGGTGTCACGTGTTCGTCTCGGCGTCCGTCGTCGCTACTGCGACGACGTCCGCCTCGACTCGCGTTACGCTAAGACAGGGTGGCAGTGCTGTCACGTGCTCGTCTCGGCGTCCGTCGTCGCTATCGCGACGACGTCCGCCTCGACTCACGTTACGGTAAGACGGGGTGGCAGTGGTGTCACGTGCTCGTCTCGGCGTCCGTCGTCGCTACCGCGACGACGTCCGCCTCGACTCGCGTTACGCTAAGACAGGGTGGCAGTGGTGGCACGTGCTTGTCTCGGCGTCCGTCGTCGCTACCACAACGACGTCCGCCTCGACTCGCGTTACCCTAACATAGACAGGCTGGCAGTGGTGCCACGTGCTCATCTCGGCGTTCGTCGTCGCTACCGTGACGACGTCCGCCTCGACTCGCGTTACGCTAAGACAGGGTGGCAGTGGTGTCACGTGCTCGTCTCGGCGTCCGTCGTCGCTACCGCGACGACGTCCGCCTCGAGTCGCGCGACCCTAAGATAGACAGGGTGGCAGTGGTGTCACGTGCTCGTCTCAGCGTCCGTCGTCGCTACCGCGACGACGTCCGCCTCGACTCGCGTTACCCTAAGATAGACAGGGTGGCTGCGATGTCACGTCTTGTCTCGGCGTCCGTCGTCGCTACCGCGACGACGTCCGCCTCAACTCGCGTTACGCTAAGACAGGGTGGCAGTGGTGTCACGTGCTCGTCTCGGCGTCCGTCGTCGCTACCGCGACGACGTCCGCCTCGACTCACGTTACGGTAAGACAGGGTGGCAGTGGTGTCACGTGCTCGTCTCGGCGTCCGTCGTCGCTACCGCGACGACGTCCGCCTCGACTGGTGTTACGCTAAGACAGGGTGGTAGTGGTGTCACGTGCTTGTCTCGGCGTCCGTCGTCGCTACCACGACGACGTCCGCCTCGACTCTCGTTACCCTAAGATAGACAGGCTGGCAGTGGTGTCACGTGCTCGTCTCGGCGTTCGTCGTCGCTACCGCGACGACGTCCGCCTCGACTCGCGTTACGCTAAGACAGGGTGGCAGTGGTGTCACGTGCTCGTCTCGGCGTCCGGCGTCGCTACCGCGACGACGTCCGCCTCGACTCGCGTTGCGCTAAGATAGACAGGGTGGCAGTGGTGTCACGTGCTCATCTCGGCGTCCGTCGTCGCTACCGCGACGACGTCCGCCTCGACTCGCGTTACCCTAAGATAGACAGGGTGGCAGTGGTGTCACATGCTCGTCTCGGCGTCCGTCGTCGCTACCGCGACGACGTCCGCCTCGACTCGCGTTACCCTAAGATAGGCAGGGTGGAAGTGGTGTCACGTGCTCGTCTCGGCGTCCGTCGTCGCTACCGCGACGACGTCCGCCTCGACTCGCGTTACGCTAAGACAGGGTGGCAGTGGTGTCACGTGCTCGTCTCGGCGTCCGTCGTCGCTACCGCGACGATGTCCGCCTCGACTCGCGTTATGGTAAGACAGGGTGGCAGTGGTGTCACGTGCTCGTCTCGGTGTCCGTTGTCGCTACCGCGACGACGTCCGCCTCGACTCGCGTTACCCTAAGATAGACAGGGTGGCAGTGGTGTCACGTGCTCGTCTCGGCGTCCGTCGTCACTACCGCGACGACGTCCGCCTCGACTCGCGTTACGCTAAGACAGGGTGGCAGTGGTGTCACGTGCTCGTCTCGGCGTCCGTCGTCGCTACCGCGACGACGTCCACCTCGACTCGCGTTACGCT
Organism: Aegilops umbellulata; assembly: GCA_032464435.1. NCBI lineage: Eukaryota > Viridiplantae > Streptophyta > Magnoliopsida > Poales > Poaceae > Aegilops > Aegilops umbellulata. The sequence goes on along the minus strand of CP136057.1, from coordinate 198,618,473 downwards.
TAGACAGGGTGGCAGTGGTGTCACGTGCTCGTCTCGGCGTCCGTCGTCGCTACCGCGACGACATCCGCCTCGACTCGCGTTACCCTAAGATAGACAGGGTGACAGTGGTGTCACGTCCTCGTCTCGGCGTCCGTCGTCGCTACCGCGACGACGTCCGCCTCGACTTGCGTTACGCTAAGACAGGGTGGCAGTGGTGTCACGTGCTCGTATCGGCGTCAGTCGTCGCTACCGCGACGACGTCCGCCTCGACTCGCGTTACGCTAAGACAGGGTGGCAATGGTGTCACGTGCTCGTCTCGGCGTCCGTCGTCGCTACCACGACGATGTCCGCCTCGACTCGCGTTACGGTAAGACAGGGTGGCAGTGGTGTCACGTGCTCGTCTCGGTGTCCGTTGTCGCTACCGCGACGACGTCCGCCTCGACTCGCGTTACCCTAAGATAGACAGGGTGGCAGTGGTGTCACGTGCTCGTCTCGGCGTCCGTCGTCACTACCGCGACGACGTCCGCCTCGACTCGTGTTACGCTAAGACAGGGTGGCAGTGGTGTCACGTGCTCGTCTCGGCGTCCGTCGTCGCTACCGCGACGACGTCCGCCTCGAGTCGCGTGACTCTAAGATAGACAGGGTGGCAGTGGTGTCACGTGCTCGTCTCGGCGTCCGTCGTCGCTACCGCGACGACGTCCACCTCGACTCGCGTTACGCTTAGACAGGGTGGCAGTGGTGTCACGTGCTCGTCTCGGCGTCCGTCGTCGCTACCGCGACGACGTCCGCCTCGACTCGCGTTACCCTAAGATAGACAGGGTGACAGTGGTGTCACGTCCTCGTCTCGGCGTCCGTCGTTGCTACCGCGACGACGTCCGCCTCGACTTGCGTTACGCTAAGACAATGTGGCAGTGGTGTCACGTGCTCGTATCGGCGTCCGTCGTCGCAACCGCGACGACGTCCGCCTCGAGTCGCGTGACCCTAAGATAGACAGGGTGGCAGTGGTGTCACGTGCTCGTCTCGGCGTCCGGCGTCGCTACCGCGACGACGTCCGCCTCGACTCGCGTTACGCTAAGATAGACAGGGTGGCAGTGGTGTCACGTGCTCATCTCGGCGTCCGTCGTCGCTACCGCGACGACGTCCGCCTCGACTCGCGTTACCCTAAGATAGACAGGGTGGCAGTGGTGTCACATGCTCGTCTCGGCGTCCGTCGTCGCTACCGCGACGACGTCCGCCTCGACTCGCGTTACCCTAAGATAGGCAGGGTGGAAGTGGTGTCACGTGCTCGTCTCGGCGTCCGTCGTCGCTACCGCGACGACGTCCGCCTCGACTCGCGTTACGCTAAGACAGGGTGGCAGTGGTGTCACGTGCTCGTCTCGGCGTCCGTCGTCGCTACCGCGACGATGTCCGCCTCGACTCGCGTTATGGTAAGACAGGGTGGCAGTGGTGTCACGTGCTCGTCTCGGTGTCCGTTGTCGCTACCGCGACGACGTCCGCCTCGACTCGCGTTACCCTAAGATAGACAGGGTGGCAGTGGTGTCACGTGCTCGTCTCGGCGTCCGTCGTCACTACCGCGACGACGTCCGCCTCGACTCGCGTTACGCTAAGACAGGGTGGCAGTGGTGTCACGTGCTCGTCTCGGCGTCCGTCGTCGCTACCGCGACGACGTCCACCTCGACTCGCGTTACGCTTAGACAGGGTGGCAGTGGTGTCACGTGCTCGTCTCGGCGTCCGTCGTCGCTACCGCGACGACGTCCGCCTCGACTCGCGTTACCCTAAGATAGACAGGGTGACAGTGGTGTCACGTCCTCGTCTCGGCGTCCGTCGTCGCTACCGCGACGACGTCCGCCTCGACTTGCGTTACGCTAAGACAGGGTGGCAGTGGTGTCACGTGCTCGTATCGGCGTCAGTCGTCGCTACCGCGACGACGTCCGCCTCGACTCGCGTTACGCTAAGACAGGGTGGCAGTGGTGTCACGTGCTCGTCTCGGCGTCCGTCGTCGCTACCACGACGATGTCCGCCTCGACTCGCGTTACGGTAAGACAGGGTGGCAGTGGTGTCACGTGCTCGTCTCGGTGTTCGTTGTCGCTACCGCGACGACGTCCGCCTCGACTCGCGTTACCCTAAGATAGACAGGGTGGCAGTGGTGTCACGTGCTCGTCTCGGCGTCCGTCGTCACTACCGCGACGACGTCCGCCTCGACTCGTGTTACGCTAAGACAGGGTGGCAGTGGTGTCACGTGCTCGTCTCGGCGTCCGTCGTCGCTACCGCGACGACGTCCGCCTCGAGTCGCGTGACTCTAAGATAGACAGGGTGGCAGTGGTGTCACGTGCTCGTCTCGGCGTCCGTCGTCGCTACCGCGACGACGTCCACCTCGACTCGCGTTACGCTTAGACAGGGTGGCAGTGGTGTCACGTGCTCGTCTCGGCGTCCGTCGTCGCTACCGCGACGACGTCCGCCTCGACTCGCGTTACCCTAAGATAGACAGGGTGACAGTGGTGTCACGTCCTCGTCTCGGCGTCCGTCGTCGCTACCGCGACGACGTCCGCCTCGACTTGCGTTACGCTAAGACAATGTGGCAGTGGTGTCACGTGCTCGTATCGGCGTCCGTCGTCGCAACCGCGACGACGTCCGCCTCGAGTCGCGTGACCCTAAGATAGACAGGGTGGCAGTGGTGTCACGTGCTCGTCTTGGCGTCCGTCTTCACTACCGCGACGACGTCCGCCTCGACTCGCGTTACCCTAAGATAGAAAGGGTGGCAGCGGTGTCACGTGCTCGTCTCCGTGTCTGTCGTCGCTACCGCGACGACGTCCGCCTCAACTCGCGCTACGCTAAGACAGGGTGGCAGTGGTGTCACGTGCTCGTCTCGGCGTCCGTCGTCGCTACCGCGACGACGTCCGCCTCGACTCAATTTACGGTAAGACAGGGTGGCAGTGGTGTCACGTGCTCGTCTCGGCGTCCGTCGTCGCTACCGCGACGACGTCCGCCTCGACTCGCGTTACGCTAAGACAGGGTGGCAGTGGTGTCACGTGCTTGTCTCGGCGTCCGTCGTCGCTACCACGACGACGTCCGCCTCGACTCGCGTTACCCTAAGATAGACAGGCTGGCAGTGGTGTCACGTGCTCGTCTCGGTGTTCGTCGTCGCTACCGCGACGAGGTCCGCCTCGACTCGCGTTACGCTAAGACAGGGTGGCAGTGGTGTCACGTGCTCGTCTCGGCGTCCGTCGTCGCTACCGCGACGACGTCCGCCTCGACTCGCGTTACGCTAAGATAGACAGGGTGGCAGTGGTGTCACGTGCTCGTCTCGGCGTCCGGCGTCGCTACCGCGATGACGTCCGCCTCGACTCGCGTTACCCTAAGATAGACAGGGTGGCAGTGGTGTCACGTGCTCGTCTCGGCGTCCGTCGTCGCTACCGCGACGACGTCCGCCTCGACTCGCGTTACGCTAAGACAGGGTGGCAGTGGTGTCACGTGCTCGTCTCGGCGTCCGTCGTCGCTACCGCGACGACGTCCGCCTCAACTCGCGCTACGCTAAGACAGGGTGGCAGTGGTGTCACGTGCTCGTCTCGGCGTCCGTCGTCGCTACCGCGACGACGTCCGCCTCGACTCAATTTACGGTAAGACAGGGTGGCAGTGGTGTCACGTGCTCGTCTCGGCGTCCGTCGTCGCTACCGCGACGACGTCCGCCTCGACTCGCGTTACGCTAAGACAGGGTGGCAGTGGTGTCACGTGCTTGTCTCGGCGTCCGTCGTCGCTACCACGACGACGTCCGCCTCGACTCGCGTTACCCTAAGATAGACAGGCTGGCAGTGGTGTCACGTGCTCGTCTCGGTGTTCGTCGTCGCTACCGCGACGAGGTCCGCCTCGACTCGCGTTACGCTAAGACAGGGTGGCAGTGGTGTCACGTGCTCGTCTCGGCGTCCGTCGTCGCTACCGCGACGACGTCCGCCTCGACTCGCGTTACGCTAAGATAGACAGGGTGGCAGTGGTGTCACGTGCTCGTCTCGGCGTCCGTCGTCGCTACCGCGATGACGTCCGCCTCGACTCGCGTTACCCTAAGATAGACAGGGTGACAGTGGTGTCACGTCCTCGTCTCGGCGTCCGTCGTCGCTACCGCGACGACGTCCGCCTCGACTCGTGTTACGGTAAGACAGGGTGGCAGAGCGCCATAGTAGCTCTGCAAGCTGCTCATTGCAAACTCGGCCTATTCCCTGTATAGACTTGTCGCAATCTAGTAAATTCACAATGTCCCTGTTTTGCTGAATGTTCGGAGCCCACGCTCTGAAAAAAAAACAGAGAATAGGTTAGAACAGACTATTATATTTACATACCATGTAAAGTTGTACATCAACTTAAATAATCAAAACATGGGTGAAGCATCGTGATGCAAAAGCAAGGAAGGAAACACTAGACCCTAAACAGCGACAATATTATGAACTGCTAAAAATGAGTTGTCTTTATCTGACAAATAGTTTGGACTTTGAAAATCAGCGTGAACAAGAAAACAAGTTGCAGTTAAATATGTAACTGACCAAAAATCAACAACAATGAAACTTATGGACTCTGTGCTACAGCATGGAAGAGAAAAAAACCAAAAACACAAGGAACACAGTAACATTAGGAATTCTTCTAGCTTAATGCTCATGTACATACAGATTGTGCTCTATCTCTGTTGTTTTGAATAATGTTCAGAGCTCAGTTTCTTTGCACAGATGTTCAGAATTCATACAATAATTTGCTACAGAAAAAACACACGTTTTTCAGAGAATTAGCTCATTCTCTTAACAATGAAAGCTGCTGATTTCCTTGCAATGTTCAGTATTTATAGAAATAACTTGCTACAGAAAAACAAAACAATGTTCAGAGAATTAGTACATTCTTGAACAATGGCGGCGGCTGATTTCCTTGCATAGTGTTCAGTATTTATAGAATAACTTGCTACAGAGAAACAAACAATGTTCACAGACTTAGTATATTCTTGAACAAATGCCAGCTGCTTATTTCTTTGAATAGTGTTCAGAATTTCATCCAAAAAGACCCCCCCTACAGAATAAAAATGAACGGCTAGTCTCAGTTCATTACTGAAAAAATGTCATTGTTTCAGAGATGCATTTAGGGATTTCCTTTTCCAATCTCCACAGCCGGTTCGGATACTTGTAAGGATTTCCGCAGAGATGCGCCCCCGAACACTACTACGTTGTGCTCCGGCGTCAACGAAAGACGAGACTGAGGCGGATGAGTTACGACATGAGACACAGCAATTGAATCATGCCATAGATTCGCTGAACGGGGTTGGCTTCCGGGGGGCAAGGACCAAAATTGTGAAGTATCAAATGGTAGACATGAAGATGCACCAACAAATGCAGGGCCTGGCTGCATCGTATGAACTGTCGCTTATACTCTGACTTGGATGGTTGTGGGAAAAATGGCAAAAGGTAAATTAATGGCAAAAGAATTCAATTTACCCGTGTCCTACTCCTTTGAACCAATCGAACCAATCCTCTCCGGTGGCCAAATCTAAGAACAAAAACCCCTGTCAGTACTCGCACTTTGACCAGCAAGAAAAACAGAGTGACAAAATCCCAAGGAGGATGGCCCCCGATACTCATGCTGATGCTGCCACATTTCACATTTGGTTAATGCATTAACAAATTAGTCATGGGGCCTGGAATTGGGCCCTAAATCTTAGGTTTTCTAATTGCTAACATAAACAAGTAGGAGTATAGTAAACAAAAGCAAGATAGGACCCAGCCCACATTGAGTGAGTAAACACTAAACATTGTTCCGGCTACCAGATGATGCCAAAAATAATTTTATGGCTTACGAGATTCAAATGAAATCACACATATAAATTGATATCTAGTGTGTGAAGACGATTATCGGCAAGACAATGCAGTAGCTACATAACATGGTTAACTGATAAAATATATTTGTCGAGTTCAAACCAACGCTCATTTAATCCCTGATTTTATCCTGGTAATTTTGACTGGCTTAGAAAAAGGCCTAATAGACAGAGGATGGCTTAGAAAAATCCTATTTTTGTGAAACAGTAAGCAATCCTCTTTTCTGAGCACAGAGCCACTAAGGTGGCATGCTTTTCTTCAGTTTTGAGATCCATATTGCTCCTATTTTCTTGTACAGCATCCTCACAGGATTAGTCCTTCCAAAGAAATTAAATCATCTTCTTCCTCCTCATGCTGAAAACGAGCAAAGGTGTGCCTGAACCTATCCATACTAGTTTCATGAGAGCAGAGGTGCCAAAAAATCGACATCCATGTGCTGCTCCCTGTCAAATCTGGGTGTTCGTGAGCACAGAGAAGGTGGCCGCCATCAGCTATGAACACATCGGAAGGAAGAGGGATGGGGGGGGGGGTACCGGGACATCCTCGGAGCCGACGCGGACGCGGCTGGGAAGCTTGGTGATGCCGGTGGGGACGCACAGCGGGAGGTCGAGCCCAAGCATGAGGACGTACGGCCGCCGGACAAACACCGCCTCGCCGTATTGGCCGCTTCCGCCCCTGGACATCGCGGCGGCTGTGCGGCCGCTCCGCCTTGGCCCCTGCCGCCCGTGCGGACGCAGCGCCTCGCCGTATTCACTGGTGACCTCGCCGCCGCTCGTGCGGCCATGGCGCCTCGCCCTATTCGCCGTTGACCTCGCGGGGGCTCGTGCGGCTGCGGCGCCTCGCCGTATTCACCGCTGACCTCGCCGGCACTCGTGCGGCCCCGTCGTCTCGCCGTATTGGTCGCTGCCGCTAGGGAGGAGCCGCCGGCGAGGAGGGGAAGCGGCAGGGCAGAGTAGGGAGGTGAGGCGCCGGGGATAGTGGGCTGCCGCGAGGAAGGAGCCGCCGGCGAGGAGGGGAAGCGGCAGGGCAGAGTACGGAGGCGAGGCGCCGGGGATAGTGGGCTGCCGCGAGGAAGGAGCCGCCGACGAGGAGGGGAAGCGGCAGGGCAGAGTAGGGAGGCGAGGCGCGGGGGATAGTGGGTTGCCGCGAGGAAGGAGCCGCCGGCGAGGAGGGGAAGCGGCAGGGCAGAGTAGGGAGGCGAGGCGCAGGGGATAGGATAAGATGCGGTCGAGTGGGTTTTCCCAAAAAGGAAACTAGCAGGAAAGGGAACAGAACGTGCTCCACGCGCGGTCGGAATCGATCGCCGCCGCGATCGATCGCCAAGGAGTTGTTTCGCAAACTACCATTCTTCTTGATGCTGCCCAACATAGAGAGCAGTATATACTTTGTCGTGAATGTATAGAAAAGATTATCTGTTCAAATTTTGTTATATTGTTCATTAAAAAATGTGTTATATTCCATTAAAAAAAGTGGTATGTACTCCATTGCAACATGTGGTATATATACTCCGTCAAAGTAGACGTATTATATACTCGATCGTAAATATGAGGCATAATCTACATAAAAATGATATACCCATAAGAAAAATAGTATCCGACATGGAGTATGTGTATATATGAGGCATGTGATTCATGATTTTATTTTATAAGTTTTATGCGTTCAAAAAGTGGGAGCCGCATATACCATCCAGTAATTCTGGGATAATTCACATGCATGCACGCTCCAGCCCTTACATGCTAACTTCCCTTAATTATAGGATCAAGCAACGGCATGCACACGTTGCCTTTTTTTTCTTTCTGTTGGTTGCCGGTTTGTATCTAATGGGTATGTCCAACTCAATGCACCCAGTAAGGCATAGGAGTATGTACTCCTGGGAGTACAAAAGATGAGTCCTATATATATATAGTAGAGGGATTTTCTATCATAGCTTGCCCTAGAAATAGCTATGGTACCGTTGGTGTGCTTTGTGATTCGTACTAGTTGTTTGGTGTGGTACCATCTCAAGCCCATGTGTTGTGCTAATCTAGCTGCGGTGGCAGGCTGGTCCTCGCTGCTTTATGGCTAATGGGCTGACGAAGAGTCCATCTTGCATGTGCGTACAAAGGGGTGGCCATCCCAAGCGTTCGTATGTATCAGGTTCCATCAATCGAGCTACATTTCGTGCAGGTTCCGACATGCGCCGTTATGTCCTATTTTTTACACGTGACGCCCATCGATGAGACGGAAGTAGGTTCAGTCCGATAGCCACGATGGGTCCATGCGTATGCCTGGAGGAACCTACAAGTGCAATGCGTTGAACCTACGCTATGTATACGTACCCATCTGTGTCTTCCGATGTGCAGCACTTTGATCTTGCGTCAAGTGAAACACATGTGGTCTATGGTCGTGTGCGTTGGAATCAAGCACCCCTGCATGCAACTCCTACGTGACCACTGCTCCTCTCTCTCTTATCTGAACGCATGCAGCTAGGTTGAGGGAGTTTGGTTAGTCTGTTAATGTGTGTACTATGTGATTTTTTTTAACTCCACGTTGCGCCTTTGTAGGTATATGTGTAAATCTCCTGTTTGCCAAAGCAGACGCGTGCCTTGCCATCTGTCCCTATTCCTGGGTTGATCATACAAGAGAAAAGCGTGTACGTATGTCACTTATACAAACACACCCTTCTGCCACCCCGTATGAAAAAAATATAAATATTCTATCGTGCGCTTGGCTTAATCTAAAATTGAATTTATAGTTCAAAATTGTGACACTTATTTGGATGGGAGGGAGTATATGATATCGATTCCATAAACAAGGGTTGTCGGTGCTACGGACCCATTTTTTATTTTCAATGGTTCCCGAACTACGGTTACCTGTCCCCTAGCCCTACATCAATCAGCTCCGTCGTTGATCTCGACGGTTCCACCTAAGGTAGTTATTCTTTGGCGCTCCTCACATACGTCGGTTCCATCGTTGATCTCGACCGTTCCACTTAAGATAGTTATTCTTTGGTGCTCTTCACATACGTCGGTTCCATTGTTGATCTCGACGGTTTCACTTAAGATAGTTATTCTTTGGCGCTCTTCACATACGTCAGTTCCATTGGTGATCTCGACGGTTTCACTTAAGATAGTTATTCTTTGGCGCTCTTCACATACGTCGGTTCCATTGTTGATCTCGACGGCTTCACTTAAGATAGTTATTCTTTGGCGCTCTTCACATACGTCGGTTCCATCCTTGATCTCAACAGTTCCACCTAAGATTGTTATTCTTTGGCGCTCTTCACATACGTCGGTTCTATTGTCGATCTCAACAGTTCCTCCTAAGATAGTTATTCTATGGCGTTCTTCACATACGTCGGTTCCATCGCCGATCTCGACGGTTCCGAGTGTGTAATAAGCGTTTTGCGGCGTTTATATATGATATCGGTTCCTCAACCATAGTTACCGGTCCCTAGCCCTAAATCTGTCGGCTCCATCATTGATCTTGATAGTTCCACCTTAGATAGTTATTCATTGGTGCATCAAAATATTTGTGTTTGTTGTGACAGCCCATCAGAATATTATCTAATCTTGTATGAAGGGTGTCATTAGAGAAACAGTTAATCGCCTGTGGTGTAAGTGCAAGGTAAAAATAAAATTCATTTGAAGCATATTACACTAAAACTTTTATGGTGGTGGTAGTTTGAAAATAGCCGGTTTGATATTTTGACTAGAGGCTGACTACCTAATAACGAGCAATTACACTCAGCCACGATCTGTTGTAGCATTTTGATTTAGACATTACAATGTCTACCAAAACGCTCCTATGATAAATAACGATACTAGGTTTAAGCTACTTCTGCAGCAAACACAAAAAATGGTTACTCTCACTGAAGCAAAAGATTCCACGGTTAAACTAAATAGCTCCGCTCATACACTTTGGAAATGGAGTGCTCGTCGTCGTGTCTCTGTGCAAATACAGGAAGTTGGACTTCCTAACTACCTGATACAGGAAGTTAACAAGCTAATTCATTGAGTTAATTAACCGTGTCTCCGCACTCTTCAGATAAATGTGCTTATTTATTGAAAAAACTCCAGAAGGCCCAAACCTTCAGTCGCTCCACTTCTAAGTACTTGTCACGTGACTCCTACATGGCTTTCTCTGATTTGGCTTCAGGTTCCAAAATTGTTGCATGCATCATGCACATGGCGCCTTGGCCCTCCTCCTCCTGCTGCTGTACAGCCGCATGAACCACTGCGTGCTGACCATGCATAGCACTTCTCTAGCGCATGGGCTGCAAAACACCTCACAAGCATCTCTTTAGTTTAACCACCACATGGTCAGCACATATCACGACCCATGCGTTGTGTGGCTATGATAGCTATTTCCCTAGCAAGCTGTACAGCCGCATGGACACAAATAGATTAGATAATTTTCTTCTGGCCGTCGCAATAGACACAAATATGATTTAGACATTAAAATTCAGACAACCTGAAAACTATCATAGTTCAGCTTCAGGTTTTTTGCACTTGTGGTCTTGTCTATTTTCTGACAGTTGTTGCACTTACGCCATCCAACGGAAAAACTATCATAATTCGGACACAGATATGAATTAGGCATTAAAATCCACACATCTATATTGCATGGAACCGTCAAGTCCAGCAATGGAGCCGACGGATATAGGTTCAAGATGCCGGTAATCATCGTCCGGAACCGCAAAAAATCAAAGGTGGATCCGTTAAAGTTAGCTCCGAAGCACCGGCAACCCAGGTTTATGCAACAGAGATAAACGAGGGAGTCGATGGATTTAGACCAAGGGACCAGAATCATCGTTCAGGAACCGCCGAAAATCAAAGACGTATCCATTAAGTTACCTCTGAAGCACCGGCAACCCAAGTTGTGTAACCGATCTATGGTGTTGCATGAAGGCGCGTGGGGTCGAGCATCGAAGAACAACTATCATACTTGGAACCGTTGCGATAAACGATGGAGCCGATGAATTTAGGCCCAAGGGACAGGTAATCGTCGTCCGAGAACCGCCAAAAATAAAGACACATCCGTTAAAGTTACGTCGGAAGTACCGACAACTCTAGTTATGGAACCGACCAACCGATCTATGGTGTTGCACGAAGGCGCATGGGTCGAGCATCGAAGAACAACTATCATACTTGAAACTGTCGTGATAAATGACGGAGCCGATGAATTTAGGCCCAAGGGACCGGTAATCGTCGTCCGGGAACCGCCAAAAATCAAAGACACATCTGTTAAAGTTACCTCTGAAGTACCGACAACTCTAGTTATGGAACCTACCAACCGATCTATGGTGTTGCACGAAGGCGCGTGGGGTCGAGCATCGAAGAACAACTATCATACTTGGAACCGTCGCGATAAACGATGGAGCCGATGAATTTAGGCCCAAGGGACAGGTAATCGTTGTCCGGGAACCGCCAAAAATCAAAGACACATCCGTTAAAGTTACCTCTGAAGTACCGACAACTCTAGTTATGGAATCGACCAACCGATCTATGGTGTTGCATGAAGGCGCATGGGTCGAGCATCGAAGAACAACTATCATACTTGGAACCGTCGCAATAAATGATGGAGCCGATGAATTTAGGCCCAAGGGACAGGTAATCGTTGTCCGGGAACCGTCAAAAATCAAAGACACATCTGTTAAAGTTACCTCTGAAGTACCAACAACTCTAGTTATGGAACCGACCAACCGATCTATGGCGTTGCACGAAGGCGCGTGGGGTCGAGCATCGAAGAACAACTATCATACTTGGAACTGTCGCAATAAATGATGGAGACGATGAATTTAGGCCCAAGGGACAGGTAATCGTCGTCCGGGAACCGCCAAAAATGAAAAACACATCCGTTAAAGTTACCTCTGAAGTACCGACAACTCTAGTTATGGAACCGACCAACCGATCTATGGTGTTGCACGAAGGCGCATGGGTCGAGCATCGAAGAACAACTATCATACTTGAAACTGTCGCGATAAATGATGAAGCCGATGGATTTATGCCCAAGGGGCTGGTAATCGTCATCCGGGAACCGCCAAAAATCAAAGACACATCCGTTAAAGTTACATCTGAAGTACCGACAACTCTAGTTATGGAACCGACCAACCGATCTATGATGTTGCACGAAGGAGCATGGGGTCGAGCACCGAAGAATAGCTATCATACTTGGAACCGTCGAGGTAAATGATGGAGCCGATGGATTTATTCCCAAGGGACTGGTAACTGTCGTTCGGGAAATGCCGAAAATCAAAGATGGATCTGCAGAGTAAATTTTCAAAATTACAGGACTAAAGCATGGGTGTCTTCAACCCGGGGTCTGCCGAGTGCATCACACACATGTTGTCAAGATGGAAATTTGAGCCAAGCGCGTGGTAGTTTATTTATAGTTTTTCTACAGGGTGCCGGTAGAGCATGTCTGTACTCCTGATGTACGTACAAGCTTTTGTCTTGACGAGCAACCCGTGAACAGAGTAAGCGACCAGGCACGTGTCTACTTTGGCAGTCAGGGCAGGCCTGTTAGAATAGTCAAACGTCTTCTTTGCTCGTGCCCGCACCATAGTTGGTAGCTGTAGAAAATAATAATTATGAATTTGTTATTCCTTTCAATTGGCATGTCAAAGAAAGAGGCAGCGTTAGCGGAATGCAAGGGTTTGGAGATTCGCCGTTGGAATTTGTATTGTGTTGAGCGCGGTATGGACTATAGCGTCGCCCCGTCCGGACACCGGCACTTGAATGAAGACCATCATGACATGATTCCAGATGATATGCAGGACGCGTATGACAAGTATAGGACTATGACCGTCTCAAAAAAAGTATAGGACCATGACTCACACTTACGATTTTCAAACCCACAGGCCATATCACACGAGCCATACGCCGAGAGTCAATGCGCGACTGCTGCATCACAGGATACACGCAGTACACAGATGGGTACGTATACGTCTTGTAGGTTCAACGCCTGGCTTCGATAGGTTCCTCCCAGGCCTGCACATGAATCCGTCGCGGCTAGCGGACCGAACTTGTGCCTTTCTCGCCAGCCGGCGTCACGTGCGAAAACGGGACGAAACGGCGTGCCGTACATATTGGAACCTGCACAAAATAGTAATCCATCGGCGGAACTTGAGACGTACAGAGGCTCATGGCGGCCACTGCTTCGCCAGCAGACGGTAGACAGGCTTTTTGTCAGCCCATTAGCCATAAAGCGGCCAGAACAGGCCTGCCACTACAGTTAAATTAAACCATCACATGGGCTTCAGACCGTACCACGCATGCAGCTAGTGCGAATCACAAAGCACACCAATGGTACCGATAGCTATTTCTAGGGTAAGCTATGATAGAAAAACCTCCTATATATGGATCTCCGTGTGGATATAATTTCCTCTAGTCTCCAGATATTTTGGAGGTCTAGAGCAATCTTATCCATCCTATTTTTGGAAGGTAGGGAGAGCACTTTAGTCTCAGACACAATGTCTAATAGGTCATATTCAGCAACTAGTTGTTGCTTGCTTTTATTTTGGGCAACCTCATAATTGGCAGTCCACCCTTTACATATTCTCCTAAGTAGCCTGATCTTATACTACCATCTATCTAATGGGTCCTTGATAAAGCATGGAGTATTCCAACATTTCTTCACCATCTCCTCAAAGCCTTCCACTGATATGTCTCCGACGTATCTATAATTTTTGATTGTTCCATGCTGTTTTATTATCAATCTTGGATGTTTTATAATCATTTTATATCATTTTTGGTACTAACTATTGACATAGTGCCAAGTGCCAGTTGCTGTTTTTTCCATGTTTTTTACATCACAGAAAATCCTTATTAAAGGGAGTCCAAATTCCACGAAACTTTACGGAGATTTTTTATGGACCAGAAGGAAGAAGTTGGGCCCTGGTAGCACCTGGGGGGAGTCCCAAGGAGGGGACAACCCACCAGGGCGCGCCAGGAGGCCCAGGCACGCCCTGGTGGGTTGTGCCCACCTCGGGTGCCCCTCAGACCGCCTCTTTGCTCTAGAAATACCCCAATATTCCAAAAACCCTAGGGGAGTCGACAAAATATTCATCCAACTGCCGCAGAGTCCAGAACCACCAGATCCAATCTAGACACCATCTCGGATGGGGTTCACCACCTCCATTGGTGCCTCTCCGATGATGCATGAGTAGTTCTTTGTAGACCTTGGGGTCCGTAATTAGTAGCTAGATGGCTTTCTCTCTCTCGCTAAATTCTCAATACAATGGTCTCTTGGAGATCCATATGATGTAACTCTTTTTGCGGCGGATCTGATGAACTTTGAGTTTATGATCAGTCATATCTTTTTATATCCATGAAAGTAATTTGAGTTTCTTTGATCTCTTATATGCATGAGCTCTTATAGCCTCGTATTTCTTCTCCGATATTTGAGTTTTATTTGGCCAACTTGATCTATTTATCTTGCAATGGGAAGAGGTTCCCTATAGTGGGTTCGATCTTACGGTGCTCGATCCCAGTGACAGAAAGGGAACCGACACGTATGTATCGTTGCTACTAAGGATAAAAAGAAGAGATCTATATATACCACCATATAGATAAATGGATCTTGTCTACATCATGTCATCGTTCTTATTGCATTACTTCGTTTTTCCATGAACTTAATACACTAGATGCATGCTGGATAGCGGTCGATGTGTGGAGTAATAGTAGTAGATGCAGGCAGGAGTCGGTCTACTAATCTTGGACATGATGCCTATGTATTGATCATTGCCTGGATATCGTCATAATTATTTGAGGTTCTATCAATTGCCCAATAGTAATTTGTTTACCCACCGTTTGCTATCTTTCTCGAGAGAAGCCACTAGTGAAACCTACGGCCCCCGGGTCTTCCTTCTCATATATTTGCTTTGCGATCTACTTTTCCTTTGAATTTTTATTCAGATCTATTAAACCAAAAATACCTTGCTGCAATTTTTCCTTATTTATTTTATTTGGCGTTCGATCTGTTTATTTACTACAAAATTATCTCACTCCGTTTGCCTATCTTCAGGCGCCGTACCCCGGAAGGGATTGACAACCCCTTTGACACGTCGGGTTGTGAGGATTTGTTATCTGTGTGCAGGGGCTGTTTACGTTGTGTTACTTGGTTCTCCTACTGGTTCGATAACCTTGGTTTCATATCTGAGGGAAATACCTACCACCGTTGTGCTGCATCATCCCTTCCTCTTTGGGGAGAAAACCGATGTAGCTTCAAGCGACATCAAAAGTAATTTCGGGCGCCGTTGCCGGGGAGGATCAAGTCAAGATAGTCTCCCGGCCACGTGCCAATTTCTTGCGCCGTTGCCGGGGAGGATCTTCAACATATATCAGGTTCCTAATCATAAATATCATCTCCTCGCAATTTACATTATGTGCCATTTGCCTCACGTTTTCCTCTCCCCCACTTCACAAAATTTGCCGTTTTATTCGCCCTCTTTTTCGTTCGCCGTTTTCTCGTCAGATCTGTTTTTGAGTGCAATCTTGTTGCCATGTGCCTTCTATATGCTTGCATCTTTGCTTGCTAGAAATCTATTGATATTGATCCCCATCCACTTGCTAATCTTTTTAAAAGATCCAATTATGATGAACCAATTGATAGTGAACTGAGTTCACTAGATTATTGATGTCTACTACACAACCTTTTTCTTGTAGGCGTTGTTGGGCCTCCAAGTGAGAGGTTTGTAGGACAGTAGCAAATTTCCCTCAAGTGGATGACCTAAGGTTTATCAATCCATTCAAGATAGTCTATCTCAAACAACCTTGCAACCAAATAACAAAGAGTCTCTTGTGTCCCCGACACACCCAATACAATGGTAAATTGTATAGGTGCACTAGTTCGGCGAAGAGATGGTGATACAAGTGCAATATGAATGGTAGATATAGGTTTTTGTAATCTGAAAATATAAAAACAGCAAGGTATCTAATGATAAAAGTGAGTGTGAACGGTATTGCAATGCTAGGAAACAAGGCCTAGGGTTCATACTTTCACTAGTGCAAGTTCTCTCAACAATAATAACATAATTGGATCATATAACTATCCCTCAACATGCAACAAAGTGTCACTCCAAAGTCACTAATAGCGGAGAACAAACGAAGAGATTATGGTAGGGTACGAAACCACCTCAAAGTTATCCTTTCTGATCGATCTATTCAAGAGTTCATAGTAAAATAACACGAAGCTATTCTTTCTGTTCGATCTATCCTAGAGTTCGTACTAGAATAACACCTTAAGACACAAATCAACCAAAACCCTAATGTCACCTAGATACTCCAATGTCATCTCAAGTATCCGTGGGTATGATTATACGATATGCATCACACAATCTCAGATTCATCTATTCAAACCAACACAAAGTACTTCAAAGAGTGCCCCAAAGTTTCTACCGGAGAGTCAAGACGAAAACGTGTGCCAACCCCTATGCATAAGTTCACAAGGTCACTGAACCCGCAAGTTGATCACCAAAACATACATCAAGTAGATCACGTGATATCCCATTGTCACCACGGATAAGCACATGCAAGACATACATCAAGTGTTCTCAAATCCTTAAAGACTCAATCCGATAAGATAACTTCAAAGGGAAAACTCAATCCATTACAAGAGAGTAGAGGGGGAGAAACATCATAAGATCCAACTATAATAGCAAAGCTCACGATACGTCAAGAGCGTACCACCTCAAGAACACGAGAGAGAGAGAGAGATCAAACACATAGCTACTGGTACATACCCTCAGCCCCAACGGCGAACTACTCCCTCCTCATCATGGAGAGCGCCGAGATGATGAAAATGGCCACCGGTGAGGGATCCCCCCTCCAGCAGGGTCCCGATTGGTTTTTGGTGGCTACAGAGGCTTGCGGCAGCGGAACTCCCGATCTAGGTTATGTTCTCGAAGTTTGGGTATATATAGGAGGTGTTGGCGTCGGGAACAAGTCAAGGGGGTCTCCGAGGCGGCCACGAGGTAGGGGGGCGCGCCCAGGGGGTGCCTCGGGACTCTTCTGGCCCATCTCCGATGCTCCGTGGCTTCTTCTGGTCCAAAAATAATCTCCGTGAAATTTCAGGTCAATTGTACTCCGTTTGGTTTTCCTTTTCGGCGATACTCAAAAACAAGGAAAAAACAAAAACTGGCACTGGGCTCTAGGTTAATAGTTTAGGCCCAAAAATCATATAAATTAGCATATAAATGCATATAAAACATCCACGATTGATAATATAATAGCATGGAACAATAAAAAATTATAGATACGTTGGAGACGTATCAAGCATCCCCAAGCTAAATTCCTGCTCGTTCTCGAGTAGGTAAATGATAAAAACAGAATTTTTGATGTGGAATGTTACCTAACATATTTTTCAATGTAATTTTCTCTATTGTGGCATGAATGTTCAGATCCAAAAGATTCAAGATAAAATTTTAATATTGACATAAAAATAATAATACTTCAAGCATACTAACCAAGCAGTGTTATGTCTTATCAAAATAACATAGCCAAAGAAAGCTCATCCCTACAAAACATATAGTTTGGCCATGCTTCATTTTCGTCACACAAAATCTCCCATCATGCAACACCCCGATGACAAGCCAAGCAATTGTTTCATACTCTAGTATTCTCAAACTTTTTCAACTTTCACGCAATACATGAGCATGAGCCATGGAGGGGGTTGTGTGGAGAAGACAAAAAGGGAGAAAATCTCACATCGACGCGGCTACTCAACGGGTTATGGAGATGCCCATCAATTGATGTCAATGCGAGGAGTAGGGATTGCCATGCAACGGATGCACTAGAGCTATAAATGTATGAAGCTCAACAAAAGAAACTAAGTGGGTGTGCATCCAACTTGCTTGCTCACGAAGACCTAGGGCATTTGAGGAAGCCCATTGTTGGAATATACAAGCCAAGTTCTATAATGAAAAATTCCCACTAGTATATGAAGGTGACGTAATAAGAGACTCTCTATCATAAAGATCATGGTGCTACTTTGAAGCACAAGTGTGGAAAAAGGATAGTAGCATTTCCCTTCTTTATATTTTTTTATTTGGCCTTTCTTTTTTTTCTTTTTTAGGACAATGCTCTATTAATGATGATCATTACACTTCTATTTATTTACAACTCAATGATTACAACTCGATACTAGAACAAAATATGACTCTATATGAGTGCCTCCGGCGGTGTACCGGGATGGGCAATGAAAAAAAAGTGACATGTATGAAAAATTATGAATGGTGGCCTTGCCACAAATACGATGTCAACTACATGATCATATAAGGCAATATGACAATGATGAAGCGTGTCATAAATAACGGAACGGTGGAAAGTTGCATGACAATATATCTCGGAATGGCTATGGAAATGCCATAATAGGTAGGTATGGTGGCTGTTTTGAGGAATATATAAGGAGGTTTATGTGTGATAGAGCATATCATATCACGGGGTTTGGATGCACCGGCGAAGTTTGCACCAACTCTCGAGGTGAGAAAGGGCAATGCACGGTACTGCGTATAATCCATGGACTCAACATTAGTCATAAAGAACTCACATAATTATTGCAAAAATCTACAAGTCATAAAAACCAAGCACTATGCGCATGCTCCTAGGGGGATAGATTGGTAGGAAAAGACCATCGCTCATCCCCGACTGCCACTCATAAGGATGACAATCAAAGAACACCTCATGTTTCAAATTTGTCACATAACGGTTACCATACGTGCATGCTACAGGACTTACAAACTTCAACACAAGTATTTCTCAATTTCACAATCACTCAACTAGCACGACTCTAATATCACCATCTTTATATCTCAAAACAATCATCAAGCATCAAACTTCTCATAGTATTCAATGCACTCTATATGGAAGTTTTTATTATACCCATCTTGAATGCCTATCATATTAGGACTAGTTTCATAACCAAAGCAAATTACAATGCTGTTTAGGATTCTCAAAATAATATAAGTGAAGCATGAGATTTCATCTATTTCTTCAAAATAAAATCACCGCCGTGCTCTAAAAAGATATAAGTGAAGCACTAGAGCAAATGACAAACTACTCCAAAGGATATAAGTGAAGATCAATGAGTAGTTGAATAATTATGTAACTATGTGAAGACTCTCTAACATTTAAGAATTTCAGATCTTGGTATTTTATTCAAACAGAAAGCAAAATAAAGAAAATAAAATGAAGCTCCAAGCAAAACACATATCATGTGGTGAATAAAAATATAGCTCCAAGTAAAGTTACCGATGAAGGAAGACGAAAGAGGGGAACCCTCCCGGGGCATCCCCAAGCTTATGCTCTTGGTTGTCCTTTAATATTACCTTAGGGTGCTTTGGGCATCCCCAAGCTTAGGCTCTTGCCACTCCTTATTCCATAGTCCATCGAATCTTTACCCAAAACTTGAAAACTTCACAACACAAAACTCAACAGAAAACTCGTAAGCTCCATTAGTATAAGAAAATAAAACCCCAACTTAGGTACTGTTGTGAACTCATTCTAAATTCATATTGGTGTAATATATACTGTATTCCAACTTTCTATTGTCCATACCCTCCTATACTACTCATAGATTCATCAAAATAAGCAAACAACACAATGAAAACAGAATCTGTTAAAAACAGAACAGTCTGTAGTAATCTGTATCAAACGTATACTTCTGTAACACCAAAAATTCTGAAATAAATTGGTGGACCTGAGGAATTTGTCTATTAATCATATGCAAAAGAATCAACCTAAAATCACTCTCCAGTAAAAAATGGCAGCTAATCTCGTGAGCGCAAAAGTTTCTGCTTTTTACAGCAAGATCGCAAAGACTTCACCCAAGTCTTCCCAAAGGTTCTACTTGGCACAAACACTAATTAAAACATAAAACCACATCTAAACAGAGGCTAGATTAATTATTTATTACTAAACAGGAGCAAAAATCAAAGAACAATAATAAAATTGGGTTGCCTCCCAACAAGCGCTAACGTTTAACGCCCCTAGCTAGGCATGATGATTTCAATGATGCTCACATAAAAGATAAGAATTGAAACATAAAGAGAGCACCATGAAGAATATGACTAACGCACTTAATTCTAACCCACTTCCTATGCATAGGGATTGTGTGAGAAAACAAGTTATGGGAACAATAATCAACTAGCATAGGAAGGCAAAACAAGCATAACTTTCAAACTTTAAGCACATAGAGAGGAAACTTAATATTATTGCAATTCCTACAAGCATATGTTCCTCCCTCATAATAATTTTCTGTAGCATCATGAATGAATTCAACCATATAACCAGCACATAAAGCATTCTTTTCATGAGCCACAAGCATATAATTTTATTACTCTCCACATAAGCAAATTTCTTCTCATGAATAGTAATGGGAGCAAACTCAACGAAATAATTATCATGTGAGGCATAATCCAATTGAAAATTAAAATCATGATGACAAGTTTCATGGTTATCATTATTCTTTATAGCATACATGTCATCACAATAACCATCATAGATAGCAACTTTGTTCTCATAATCAATTGGAACCTCTTCCGAAATAGTGGATTCATCGCTAAATAAAGTCATGACCTCTCCAAATCCACTTTAATAATTATGACAATAAGATTCAACATCCTCCAAAATAGCGGGATCATTACTTCCTAAAGTTGACACTCTTCCAAACCCACTTTCATCAATATAATCATCATAAACAGCAGGCATGCTATCATCATAATAAATTTGCTCATCAAAACTTGGGGGACAAAACATATCATCTTCATCAAACATAGCATCCCCAAGCTTGTGGCTTTGCATATCATTAGCATCATGGGTATTCAAAGAATTCATACTAACAATATTGCAATCATGCTCATCATTCAAAGATTTAGTGCCAAACATTCTATGTAATTCTTCTTCTAGCACTTGAGCACAATTTTCCTTTCCATCATTTTCACGAAAGATATTAAAAAGATGAAGCATATGAGGCAACCTTCAAGCACTAACCTCCCCGGCAACGGCGCCAAAAACTGCTTGATGTCTACTACACAACCTTCTTCTTGTAGACGTTGTTGGGCCTCCAAGTGCAGTGGTTTGTAGGACAGTAGCAAATTTCCCTCAAGTGGATGACCTAAGGTTTATCAATCCGTGGGAGGCGTAGGATAAAGATGGTCTCTCTCAAACAACCCTGCAACCAAATAACAAAGAGTCTCTTGTGTCCCCAACACACCTTGTACAATGGTAAATTGTATAGGTGCACTAGTTCGGCGAAGAGATGGTGATACAAGTGCAATATGGATGGTAGATATAGGTTTTTGTAATCTGAAAATAAAAAAACAGCAAGGTAACTAATGATAAAAGTGAGCGTGAACAGTATTGCAATGCTAGGAAACAAGGCCTAGGGTTCATACTTTCACTAATGCAAGTTCTCTCAACAATAATAACATAATTGGATCATATAACTTCCCTCAACATGCAACAAAGTGTCACTCCAAAGTCACTAATAGCGGAGAACAAACGAAGAGATTATGGTAGGGTACGAAACCACCTCAAAGTTATCCTTTCTGATCGATCTATTCAAGAGTTCATAGTAAAATAACACAAAGCTATTCTTTCTGTTCGATCTATCCTAGAGTTCGTACTAGAATAACACCTTAAGACACAAATCAACCAAAACCCTAATGTCACCTAGATACTCCAATGTCACCTCAAGTATCCATCGGTATGATTATACGATATGCATCACACAATCTCAGATTCATCTATTCAAACCAACACAAAGTACTTCAAAGAGTGCCCCAAAGTTTCTACCAGAGAGTCAAGACGAAAACGTGTGCCAACCCCTATGCATAAGTTCACAAGGTCACTGAACCCCTAAGTTGATCACCAAAACATATGTCAAGTAGATCACGTGATATCCCATTGTCACCACAGATAAGCACATGCAAGACATACATCAAG
The DNA here is from genome assembly GCA_032464435.1 of Aegilops umbellulata. NCBI lineage: Eukaryota > Viridiplantae > Streptophyta > Magnoliopsida > Poales > Poaceae > Aegilops > Aegilops umbellulata. The sequence goes on along the minus strand of CP136057.1, from coordinate 198,596,728 downwards.
TGTTCTCAAATCCTTAAAGACTCAATCCGATAAGATAACTTCAAAGGGAAAACTCAATCCATCACAAGAGAGTAGAGGGGGAGAAACATCATAAGATCCAATTATAATAGTAAAGCTCGCGATACATCAAGATCGTACCACCTCAAGAACACGAGAGAGAGAGAGAGAGATCAAACACATAGCTACTGGTACATACCCTCAGCCCTAAGGGTGAACTACTCCCTCCTCGTCATGGAGAGCGCCGGGATGATGAAGATGGCCACCGGTGAGGGATCCTTCCTCCGGTAGGGTGGCGGAATAGGGTCTTGATTGGTTTTTGGTGGGTCCCGCTTGGTTTTTGGTGGCTACAGAAGCTTGCAGCGGCGGAACTCCCGATCTAGGTTATGTTCTGGAAGTTTGGGTATATATAAGAGGTGTTGGTGTCGGGAACAAGTCAGGGGGGTCTCCGAGGCGGCCACGAGGTAGGGGGCACGCCCAGGGGGTAGGGCGCGCCCCCCACCCTCATGGGTGCCTCGGGACTCTTCTAGCCCATCTCCGATGCTCCGTCGGCTTCTTCTGGTCCAAAAATAATCTCCGTGAAATTTCAGGTCAATTGGACCCCGTTTGGTTTTGCTTTTCTGCGATACTCAAACACAAGGAAAAAATAGAAACTGGCACTGGACTCTAGGTTAATAGGTTAGTCCAAAAAATCATATAGAATAGCATATAAATGCATATAAAACATCCATGATTGATAATATAATAGCATGGAACAATAAAAAATTATAGATACGTTGGAGACGTATCAATTATATTTATGAAGTTTTGCTTTAGATTCGTGAATCTGAAAAAAGTGTTGAAAAAATTAATGAAGTGATTCATGATAGCTCCTTGAATGAGAAGCATGATTGCAATGATTTTTCTATAAATTCTATTAATGTCAATTATGCTAATAATATGCAAAACCTCAAGCTTGGGGATGCTTGTTTTGCTATGTCCACTACTTATTGTAATTATCATGATTGGGGTGATAATGATTCTTATGATCTTGAAAATTTATTTTAAACTTCATGATGAATATGTTTGCGATAATATTGAAAGTGGGTTTGGAAGAGTGTCAACTGAGGGAGTCCTGGATTAGGGGGTGTCCGGGTAGCCGGACTGTACCTTCAGCCGGACTCCTGGACTATGAAGATACACGATTGAAGACTTCGTCCCATGTCCGGATGGGACTTTCCTTGGCGTGGAAGGCAAGCTTGGCGATGCGGATATTCAGATCTCCTACCATTGTAACCGACTTTGTGTAACCCTAACCCTCTTTGGTGTCTATATAAACCGAAGGGTTTTAGTCCGTAGGACCAACTCCAACATACAATAATCATACCATAGGCTAGCTTCTAGGGTTTAGCCTCCTTGATCTCGTGGTAGATCTACTCTTGTACTACCCATATCATCAATATTAATCAAGCAGGACGTAGGGTTTTACCTCCATCAAGAGGGCCCGAACCTGGGTAAAACATTGTGTCCCTTGTCTCCTGTTACCATCCGCCTAGACGCACAGTTCGGGACCCCCTACCCGACATCCGCCGGTTTTGACACCGACATTGGTGCTTTCATTGAGAGTTCCTCTGTGTCGTCGCTTTTAGGCCCGATGGCTCCTTTGATCATCAACAACGATGCGGTCCAGGGTGAGACTTTTCTCCCCGGACAGATCTTCGTCTTCGGCGGCTTCGCACTGCGGGCCAATTCGCTTGGCCACCTGGAGCAGATCAAAAGCTACGCCCCTGGCCATCAGGTCAGGTTTGAAAGTTTAAACTACACGGCCGACATCCGCGGGGACTTGATCTTCGACGGATTTGAGCCACAGCCAAGCGCGCCGCACAGTCTCGATGGGCATGATCTAGCTCTGCCGCCAAACAGTGTCCTGGAGGCCGCACGCGCACTGGTCCCGACCCTTTGTTCGGAGCCTACTGCACCGATCGAGGATGAGTGGTTGGACGCCGCCTCGGGGGCTGCGATCCCAAAGGCGATCGTGCCGAACACCAGCCCCGCACTCCGCATGGCCTGTGACTCCGAGGGGCCGGACTCCTCTCCGGACTCCGAGCCCTCCGCGCGCCTGCCAATCGAATCCGATTGGGCGCCGATCATGGAGTTCACCGCCGCAAACATCTTTCAGCACTCGCCCTTCAGCGACATCCTGAAGTCACTAAATTCTCTCTCTTTATCAGGAGAGCCCTGGCCGGACTACGGTTAGCAAGGATGGGATACGGATGATGAAGAAATTCAAAACCCACCCACCACCCATTTGGTAGCCACCGTCGATAATTTAAACGACGTGCTCAACTTCGACTCCGAAGACATCGACGGCATGGACGACGATGCAGGAGACGCATATGAACCAACGCCCATAGGGCATTGGACAGCCACCTCATCTCATGATGTGTACATGGTGGATACCCCTAAAGGAAGCGACAACAAGGAACACGGGGATGGAACGAGGGATCGATCTCTCGAAAAACAATCAAAGCATCGGCGTAAACACCGCCCCAAGCCCCGCCTCGATACAGACCCAGTCATAGAGCAGGATGAGCCGGCAGACGATGAGCATGCCTTAGAGCAACCGTCCGAACAGGGCAACTCGGATCATAAAGAAACCGGACAACCCTCCCCCGGCGAAAATGGCATTCCGAACGACCTAACGCGGATAAGCCCACTGAGCAGAAGAACCTTCACAAAAGGCTCGCTGCAACTGCACGCAGCCTGAAAAAGCAGAAGTGGAAGCTAAAAACTGCGGAAGATGCACTCAGAATCAGATGGAGTAAAGTAATCAATACCGCAGACAAATACGGTGCCAGTCGCCACACTAAAAGCTATCCGAAGCGAAAGCTACTGCCCGAATTCGACGAAGAGGCCTTAGAACCCTCGCATTCAAAAAACAAGAAAGCCACTCGGTCGGATAGACGACCCCATGGCCAGCATAAAGCGGCAAGCGGCGCCGCACTTAAGCCGACACGTGACCCACTTGAGGATTCGCAACAAAAAGATGGCCCAGCCAGGTCCATTTATGGGCCAAGAAAGCAAGCTCTCGTAAGCCATGCAATAAAGCCAGTATCCGAATCCGGCACACCCAAATACAGGGGCGCCGCACACCCCTATGTTTCACCGATGAGGTCCTAGAGTATGAATTTCCAGCGGGATTCAAACCCGTAAACATAGAGGCATATGATGGAACAACAGACCCTGGAGTCTGGATGGAGGATTATATCCTCCACATACACATGGCTAGAGGAGATGACCTCCATGCCATCAAATACCAACCCCTCAAGCTTAAAGGGCCAGCCCGGCATTGGCTTGAAAGCCTTCCTGAAAACACAATTGGAAGTTGGGAAGAGCTCGAGGACGCCTTCCGAGCAAATTTTGAAGGGACCTATGTCCGCCCTCCGGATGCAGACGATCTCAGTCACATAACCCAACAGCCCGGAGAGTCAACTCAGCAGTTCTGGAATAGAATTCTTACTAAGAAGAATTAGATAGTCGACTGTCTGGACGCCGAAGCCCTAGCAGCTTTCAGGCACAACGGTCGAGACGAATGGCTCGCCAGACACCTCGGCCAAGAAAAGCCAAGAACAATGGCCGCATTGACAAGCCTCATGACCCGCTTTTGCGCAGGAGAGGACAACTAGTTGGCAAGATGTAGCACCAGCGACCCAAGTACATCCGAAACTAGGGATGGAAACGGAAAACCGTGACGCAACAAGGATCGTCGCCGGACCAATTAAAACAGTCCGAAAAGCACTGCAGTCAACGCCGGATTCAAAAGCTCACAGCAGAACCAGAAAAAGCCGCCCCTCCAGGATAACAGAGATGATCTATCCAACCTAAACAAAATCTTGGACAGGATATGCCAAATACACAGTACTCCCGGGAAGCCTGCTAACCATACCCACAGAGATTGTTGGGTTTTCAAACAATCCGGCAGACTCAACGCCGAACAGAAGGGGCTCGACACACCAAGCGAAGACGATGACGAATCCCAAAAGCAAAGCACCAGGAAACAAAAGAATTTCCCACAAGAAGTGAAAAGAGTAAACTTACTTCACATTACAAAACGTACGACACCCATAAAGGTACGCGCCATACAGCCTATCCCAAAGGAGCCTCGCCACTAGTTGTCAAAACCAATCACCTTCGATCATCTGGACTATTCTAGAAGTATCAGGAACGCACGCTGGACTGCCTTGGTACTCGATCCAATAATTGACGGACTCCAGTTTACAAATGTCTTGATGGACGGCGGCAGTGGACTAAACCTGATATATCAGGACACAATCCGCCACATGGGGATAGACCCAACAAGAATTCGCCATAGCAAAACCTCCTTTCAAGGGGTAACGCCAGGCCCGGACACCCATTGCATGGGTTTTCTCCGGCTCGAAGTTATATTCGGCTCTACCGATAACTTCCGTCGCGAAAAGCTGACGTTCCACATCGTCCCATTCTCAAGTCGCTATCAAGCACTGCTGGGACGTGAAGCTTTCGCCCGCTTTAACGCAATACCGCATTATGCATCTCTTACGCTTAAGATGCCCGGTCCACGAGGCATCATCTCTTTGAAGGGGAAGCATTGAGTGCGCCTCCCCCGAGCGGAGGATTGTGCGGTCGCTTTAACAACTCCACAATAAAATGGCTTCACCAGCCGAAACATCTGAATAGGTCATTAAGACCACGGACACGGATAGATGAGTCCGGCACAAAAGTATCATTGATGAAGGCTTAGTGGCCATATACCCCCGCCCTAGGGGCTCCGCACATATAAAATAAGAGACAATGAAGCTCAATTTTACCTATTTTACTTTATACCTTGTTTATTTAATATAACTTTTGTTCGGCACGACCTTTTTTCAACCTAGTTCCTCTCTTTTACAGATGAATATCGTGCTGCGCCCGTCCAGGATACGGCACAACGGAGACACAGGCGCAGACGTGCAGCAGGGACCCGTTACAAGGATTCTTTTCAGATTAAGACCCTGCGTAAACCTTTTTTACTGTCTCTTGTTGATACACATCCCCTGGTTCTCTGTAGTGTAACCAAGGAGGAGGCTGGCGTCTTGGCATGTGGCCACATCAGAATTTATGCGCGTACCTGGACACTAGGGGCTTATACCCAAGAGCGTTGCCTCGCCCGCTCTCATAAAGACCGAATACCTTAGGGTGTGTTCGGCGTCGCGAGTTTGGACTTATATGCATCAGCTCCGAATCATGTCTTTGGTCAAATGTTGGGTTGCCCGGCTCCTGTGTTCGGCTGCCTTACGTTCCGCTCTATCGGCTAAGGCGACACCAGGAGAACTACTGCGATTGTGCCCCAGTTCGGCCAGGCGAGCACCTCAGTAGAGAAAGCCGAAAACTGACTGTCATGATATAGCGTGAGACTGGTCAAGCACTCGATGACTCTCTGGAATCTATAGGATTCCTCCGCATTAACGAAGGGTCGTTTCCCGGCCAGGCACACACGCGCCCCGAACTCGGGCGAGCGCAGTCGCCACCAGGGGCTACCTAAATAGTCCCACTGTCAAGCTCCTATGGCTAAGTGAAAGTGATAAAGCATTATAGTCCGATTGCCTAGTTCGCTGCGCTATCACCTCCTTTGTAGGACCAAGACGTTGGATCAAGTGTGAAAATGTGCCTTTTGCGAACACCCCCGCATTATTTGCGTGGGGGCTGAAGCCGACGACTGCCATCTTTCAGATTTTATATATTTTAAACGGCCGCACAGGAGGTGTTACAATACTTGCAGGCACAAGTATAAAAAGTTCCTACAATTTATCAAAATACCGTTTTACAATCGCATATGCTATTCGAACATAGCATCCTTCGAGCACTGCGTCTCTATTACACAAGCGCCTTGCAGGACTTCCTGAAAATAGTGCTCGGCAGGTACTCGGCTTCTGTCCGAATCTTGGGATGCAACAGCGGTGGTCTCCATTTCCGCCCAGTATGTCTTGACACGGGCAAGAGCCATCCACCCACCCTCTATGCATGCTGACCTCTTAATTGCATTAATACGCGGCATCGCACCAAAGAACTGCTGCACCAAGCTGAAATAACTCTTCGGCTCTGATTTCCCCGGCCACAGGTGACTCATGATGCACCTCATGGCGAGTCTGGACAACCTATTCAGTTCGGCCCATTGAGCCAGACGATCGTCCACTGATAGTGGACGCGCTGGATTATGGAACTGCGACCAGAAAAGTTTTTCCACTTCGCGATCTTCCTGATCTCGAAAGTGTTCGGTCGCATCAGCAGCACTCGCTGCCAAATCCAAATAGGTGTCCGCCACACTCCACATCCGGTCCAATAGAGCAAGCTTCAGATCACAAAACTTCCTCCGCAGCATAAAGGGCTTTCCAGCCGCAATCTCTTTGGCCTGACGCAGCTCCTCCTTCGCTGCTCTCATCGCAGAGCGAGCGTCCTTGGCATCAGCAACGGCCTTCTCTAAGTCCGTCTGTCTCGCCCGGTCTTCTTTCTCCAGAAGCTTGCAACGGTCAGCAACGCTTTTTAGCTTCACAGCCATCTCGGCCATCTCTTTTTTGCTCCGGCAGTGAGCAGCCTGTTCGGCTCCCAGCTCTTCAAGGGCCTTCTCGGTAGCCGCATCACTTTTTCTGGCTTGTTCCTTAGCTCAGGCAAGTTCCGCCCGAAGACTCTCCACGGCGGACGCACCATCTGTGTCAAAGAACACACATTGTAAGATACTGGCATAAAGCTCCTCCTACCAGGTGCCGTCCGAGGAATTACACACCTTGAGCTTCATCAAGCCGCTTGTTGACGAGCGCAATGTCGGCATCTGCCACATCAAGTTGTCGCTTTAGCTCGGCAAAATCATCAGTTCGGCTGGATTCCGGACACTTCGCCACCTACATTCAAAGGCGACATTTTAGACCTGGGATTATGATCCTCTGCGCGCCGTCACTTCTAACAACGCACAAAGTCTCAGGGGCTACTATCTACACAGGGCGCATCTTATTTATGCGCAGCTGACAAAAGTGTACATTATCTAACATACCTCAAAACCCGTCAGTAAACTTCTGACGGCCTCGTGCAATCCGCTTTCCGCGGACGAAATTCTTTCAATCACCGTGCCCATCAATGCACGGTGCTCCTCTGAGATGGAAGCTCGCCCCAGCAGATTCTTCAGCTCCTCCGGCTGAGCACCAGGCGGTGCCGGACTTGTCCTATGGCCTCTTTCGAAGGCCGGACGCGGAGAACCTTGGGGGGCCACATAGCTATCTTCCGCCCCTGCCGGATTCAGAGAAACCCTCCGCGACGACACCTCAGGGTCGCCCGCCTCGCCAAGTGGTGCGGCAGGGGGGAGGCGTCCCGCTCTCCATCATCTCTCGAAGAAGGTCCCCCGAAGACGAGCTCTGCTGAGAAGGGTCGAGGTCCGAGCTACAAGGTAAAATTTCGGTTAAACTTCTCAGACATATAGCAAGGGTTCCCCCCATCTCTTGAAAACAAAATCTTTCTTCACTTACGGCTCGTTGGAGGGCTGGTCCCCTTGAGGGCATAATTCGGCCGAGGTATCCCCCGGCGTAGGACCCTCTGACGAGGATCTTTTCCCCCGCTTTGAGGCCATGATCTACGGGTCTTCAGAGACGGTCCTTTTCTTCCCCGGAGGGGAGGAATTTTCGGTTCCTTCCCTCTGAACAGCCACCTTCGAGGAGGCTGTAGTTCCCTTGTCCCCTCCCTCACTTTCCTTCAAAGGCACAATCTTCAACATCCTGACTAGGACGGAATCCGGCCTGGTCTCAGGGAGGGGAGCCGGACACCTTATCAGCTTTGCTTTCGCTATCCACTCCTTTTTAAAGGGACAACTCTTTTAGGGGCAAGTTTATGACAAATATGTAGATAACGAGTCCGGGCACAAGGCTACTTACTTGTGTATCTGGGCGATTGCAGCTCAGACTTGCGTCCTCAGTCAAATCCGGACACATTGCTTGTGATTCGAAGAACAGTTTATACATCTCCGCGGGCGTTGCGCCCATAAAGTGCTGGAGAGCTCGCGGTCCCTCCGGGTTAAACTCCCATAAACGAAGGGGGCAGCGTTTGCGGGGCAGTGTTCGGCGGATCAGCATGACTTGTGTCACTTTGACCAGGCTGAGACCTCTTTCTAAGAGATCCCTGATGCGGCCCTGCAACAAAGGCACGTCCAGGGGTGGTCCCCAATCTAGTCCTTTGTTGACCCACGACCCTAGCTGCTTTGGGGGACCCGAGCGAAAAGCAGGCGGCGCCACCCACTTGGTGCCCCTGGGGACGGTGACATAGAACCACTCTCGTTGCCATAAGCCGAGCTCCTCTTGAAAAGGGCCCTCGGGCCATGGAGCACTAGCATTCTTGCTTACAACAGCGCCTCCGCACTCTGCGTGCCGTCCCTCAATAATCTTCGGCCCTACCTTAAAGGTCTTGAGCCATAATCCGAAGTGAGGAGTAACACGGAGGAATGCTTCACACACGGTGATGAATGAGGAAACATGGAGGATGGACTCCGGAGCTAAGTCATGGAATTCCAGCCCATAATAGAACATCAGCCCCCTCACGAAGGGATCCATTGGGAAACCTAACCCTCAAAGGAAGTGAGACACGAACACCACGCTCTCACCAGGCTCAGGACTGGGAATGGCCTGCCCTTGAGCAGGCAACCTGTGCGAAATTTCGCCGGTGAAGAATTTGGCCTCTCTCAACTTTAGCACGTCCTCCTCCCTGACGGAGGAGGGCATCCATCGGCCTCGAAGGTCGGAACCGGACATTGTCGAAGGTCCGAAGCGCTTGGAATCTGGAGCCTAGGGTGTTGGAACTCGAAGCGACAGGCGAACTCGTTTGAGATTGACAAGGAGTAAGGCCTTGGTCTCTTTATAAGAGGTTGAATACCAAGGGCCCTCCCCGTAACCGTTTTGGACTCGCCTTTAATTAAGAAAACATGCTAACGGGCACGATTGGGTTACCCACGTCCGTATTGATGAGAATGCCATAAATAAAGGGGACACGATCTCTGCTTTGACAAGACGTGCCAAGGAAACCGCCTCGCAAAACGCACTGAGATGGGAAAGTAAAAAACGATTCGAATAAAGGCTTGGCCATAGTGTGATGTCACGCTACGGAATACGTCAGCAGATTAAATTTGTGTTAATATTATTCTCTCTATGGCAATATGTGGAAACTTATTTTGCAGAGCCGGACACTACCCATGGTGTTTACAAACTTTTATGAAGAACTTGGAGGAGGAACCCGCCTTGCAATGCCGAAGACAATCTGCGCGCCGGACTCGTCGTCATTGAAGCCTGGTTCAGGGGCTACTGAGGGAGTCCTGGATTAGGGGGTGTCCGGGTAGTCGGACTATACCTTCAGCCGGACTCCTGGACTATGAAGATACAAGATTGAAGACTTCGTCCTGTGTCTGGATGGGACTTTCCTTGGCGTGGAAGGCAGGCTTGGCGATGCGGATATTCAGATCTCCTACCATTGTAACCGACTTTGTGTAACCCTAACCCTCTTCGGTGTCTATATAAACCGAAGGGTTTTAGTCCGTAGGACCAACTCCAACATACAACAATCATACCATAGGCTAGCTTCTAGGGTTTAGCCTCCTTGATCTCGTGGTAGATCTACTCTTGTACTACCCATATCATCAATATTAATCAAGCAAGACATAGGGTTTTACCTCCATCAAGAGGGCCCGAACCTGGGTAAAACATTGTGTCCCTTGTCTCCTGTTACCATCCGCCTAGACGCACAGTTCGGGACCCCCTACCCGAGATCCGCCGGTTTTGACACCGACATCAACTTTAGCTAAAAATAATCCCACATATTTGGAGATTGTTTAGCCTTATGAAAATTTTGATGAAAGTGGGTTTGGAGAGGTCATGACTTTATTTGATGATAACCCCACTATTTTGGAAGAGTGTCAACTTTGCATGCATGTGGATCATAAAGAGAAAATTTTATATGATAGTTATATTATTGAATTTGATTATGATCCTACATATAATTATTATGAGAGAGGAAAATATGGTTGTAGAAATTTTCATGTTATTAAATTTCCTCTCGTTGTGTTGAGATTGTCAATATTTTATTCCTCTCCTTTGCATATGCTAGATGTTTCTTGTCTTGATAATTTGTTTTCCTATAAAATTACTATGCATAGGAAGTATGTTAGACCTAAATGTGTTTGTCACATGTTTCATGATGCTCTCTTTGTGTTTCGATTATTATCTGTTGTGTGAGCATCGTTGAAATATTATGCCTACCTAAGGGCGTAAAACTATTGCGCTTGTTGGGAGGCAACCCAATGAATAAAATTTATTTTTGTTTTTTGCTTTCTGTTCTTGTGTGTTTTCACAATTATGCTACTGTTATGACTGTGTTTTGTGTGTTTAATTAGTGTTTGTGCCAAGTAGAACCGATAGGATCTTCTTGGGTGATAGTTGTTTGATCTTGCTGAAAAGGACAGAAACTTTGTGCTCACGAAATTAAATCTCATTTTTTATCAGAAAGAGCTTTTGGCCCGATTCTTTTTGCAAAAGATTAATATACAAATTGCTCATGTTCCTTTTTCTTCAGAATTTTTGGAGTTCCAGAAGTTTCCGTTTAAGTTAGATTGCTACAGATTGTTCTGTTTTGACAGATTCTGTTTTCTTTATGTTGTGTGCTTATTTTGATGGCTCTATGGTTTTATTTGATGATTTTTTGCCATAGAAAATTTGGAATATAGTAGATACAATACAAAAACAAAATATGAATAGGTTTGATACATCACTTATAGTAGCGGTTTACTTTCTTACACTAATGGATCTCACGGAGGTTTTGTAGAGTTTTGTGTGATTGAAGTTTTCAAGTTTTGGGTTATCTTACGATGGATGAAAGAAGGATAGAAGAGCCTCAGCTTGGGGATGCCCCGACATCCCAAGCTATTATCCAAGAATGAGCAACCAACTAAGCTTAGGTATGCCCCCGAGTGGCATCCCCTCTTTCTTCTACCAACCGTCGGTATTTTACTCGAGACTATATTTTTATTCGTCACATGATATGTGTTATGCTTGGAGCGTCTTGTATGATATGAGTCTTTGCTTGTACTTTGTGTTTTAAGTCATCAATCCTTGCTGGACACACCTATTTGAGAGAGCCAAAATTATGTCATGACTTGTTAGAATTGCTCTCTATGCTTCACTTAAATTTTTGTGAGCAATGGACTTGCTCTAGTGCTTCACTTATATCTTCTTGAGCACGGCGTGCTTAGTATTTTTGAAGAAAATGCTCTCTTGCTTCACTTAGATGTATTTGAGAGTTGGTAAAAATTTTAAGAAATTATCTCTTACTTCACTTCAATTATTTTGAGAGAAACAAAAAAATTTATGCTCATGATATTCACTTATATTTGTTTGAGCTTATGAAAAGCAACACATGAAAATTAGTCCCAAAGTGATAGATATCCAAGAAGGATATAAAAAAATATGTCATGAAGATCATTGGACAAAATAAACTTGATTCTTAGTAATAGTTTTGAGATATGATGATGTGATATGTGAGTTATGTTGATGAGTAATTGTGCTCTAGTATGAATATTGGTGTCAAGGTTTGTGATTCCCCATGCATGCACGAAAGTCAATACTCATGCAATGAAAATTATATCCTACTTGTGGTGCATTATTTGGTGTTAATTATGCTTAATGCTTGCTTATGAGATTATTCGTTTCTTGGTTGGTCGCTTCTCAATTTTTTTGCTAGCCTTCATTTTGCACTAAGTATGACCTCTACTTGTGCATCCAAAATCCTTTAAACCAGTTTTTCCACATGAGTCCACTATATCTACCTATATGCGGTATTCTTTTGCTGTTCTAAGCAAATTTGCATGTGCCGTCTCTAATTTTCAAAATAAACTTCTCTTTCGTGTGTTTGTTTCGCTCGCGGAGCGGTGAAGTGTGGCTAATATTTTCCATGCTAGATGTGTTATTCTCACGATTAGTCTTTATTCACTTGTCATTGCACGAGAGTAAGGCAAAGGTATTAGGGATGCCTAGTCCCGAAATGCAAAAAAAATTGTATTTACTTTACGTTGTCAAATAATAAATTCCTTGGAAAGTGTTGGTATGGAGGGAAACCGTGGATACGGCTTCCCATGGAAAGTGAAAGTATGGAGGAAAAAGGAATAAACTTTATTTTCTGTTTGGGAACCGCCTATGTCATATCTAGCATGGAAAGTGTTGGAAACTCTAAGTCGTTTTTGCGTGTTGATAAATTGTTTCATAATATTCTCAAGATCAGAGGGGTTCCTATTATTATTATAAGATTGATTTCCATAGGAATTACATTAAATATTAGGGGAATTACCTGGAAAAGGCCTAGGATTAAAGTTACCTCTATAAGCATTGTTGTTGAAATTATTTCTAGAGATAAAATTCACATCAATGGCATCACTATTTTTCTCAATCAAAGTAGACAAAGGCATATCATTACAATCAATAGGAGCACTTTTACTAGCAACCAATTTCATAAGAGCATCAACTTTATCACTCAAAGAAGAAATTTCTTCAATCGAATTAACTTTTTTTACTAGTAGGAGCTCTTTCGGTATGCCATTGTGAATAATTTGCCATGATATTATCAAGCAATTTTCTGGCTTCACCCAAAGTAATTTCCATAAAGGTACCACCCGCGGCGGAATCTAAAAGATTATGAGAAACAAAATTCAATCCCGCATAAAAATTTTGTATGATCATCCAAATATTTAACCCATGAGTTGGGCAATTCCTTCGCATCATTTTCATCCTTTCCCAAGATTGTGCAACATGCTCATGTTCAAGTTGCTTGAAATTCATGATCTGGGTTCTAAGGGAAATAATTTTTACGGGAGGAAAATACTTAGTGATAAAAGCATCTTTGCACTTGTTCCAAGAATCGATACTATTGTGAGGCAAAGAAGAGAACCAAAATTTTGCAGAATCACGCAAAGAGAACGGAAATAATTTCATCTTGACCACATCATTATACACATATTTTTTCTTTTGCATATCGCATAATTCCATGAAGGTATTAAGATGGGATGTGGCATCCTCATTAGGAGTACCAGAAATTGGTCTTTCATAACATGACTCAGCAAAGCGGTATTAATATCACAAGTCTCCGCACTAGTGGCGGGAGGAGAAAGCGGAGTGCCGATAAAATCATTGTTGTTGGTATTTGAGAAATCACATAACTTGGTGTTCTCTTGAGTCATGATGACCACACAACAAGATTGCACTAAAAAACAGATCCAGCAAGAAAAATGGCGAACGGAAAAAGAGAGGCGAATAAAACGGCAAATTTTTGTGAAGTGGGGGAGAGGAAAACGAGAGGCAAATGGAAAATAATGTAAATTGTAGATTTGTGATTAGGAACCTGGTTATGATGAAGATCCTCCCCGGCAACAGTGCCAGAAATTCTCCTTGATGGTAGCGAGAACTACGTTGGTATTTCCCCGGAGAGGGAGGGATGATGTAGAACAGCGACGGTAGAGTATGTCCCTCAGTTATGAAACCAAGGTATCGAACCAGTAGGAGGACCAAGCAACACAATGTAAACAGCACCTGCACACAAATAACAACACCTTGCAACCCGACGTGTTAAAGGGGCTGTCAATCCCTTTCGGGTAACGGCGCCAGAAATTGGCAAGCGGAGGTGAGATAAATTGTAGTAGATTGAAATAATAGATCGCAAATAAATAAAAGTGCAGAAAGGTATTTTTGTATTTTTTGGTTTAATAGATCTGAATAAAAATGCAAAGGAAAAGTAGATCAGAAGGCAAATATATGATAAAGAAGACCCGAGGGCCGTAGGTTTCACTAGTGGCTTCTCCCGAGAAAAATAGCAAACGGTGGGTAAACAAATTACTGTTGGGCAATTGATAGAACTTCAAATAATTATGACGATATCCAGGCAATGATCATTCAATAGGCATCACGTCCAAGACTAGTAGACCGACTCCTGCCTGCATCTAGTACTATTACTCCACACATCGACCACTATCCAGCATGCATCTAGTGTATTAAGTTCATGGAAAAAATGGAGTAATGCAATAAGAACGATGACATGATGTAGACAAGATCCGTTTATCTATATGGTGGTAGATATATATCTCGTCTTTTTATCCTTAGTAGCTACGATACGTACGTGCCGTTTCCCCTCCTGTCACTAGGATCGAGCACCGTAAGATCGAACCCACTACCAGGCACTTGTTCCCATTGCAAGATAAATAGATCAAGTTGGCCAAACGAAACCCAAATATCAGAGAAGAAATATGAGGCTATAAGAGATCATGCATATAAGAGATCAAAGAAACTCAAATAACTTTCATGTATATAAAAAGATATGACTGATCATAAGCTCTAAGTTCATCAGATCCCAACAAACACACCGCAAAAGAGTTACATCATATGGATCTCCAAGATACCATTGTATTGAGAATCCAGCGAGAGATAGAGGAAGCCATCTAGCTACTAAATACGGACCCGAAGGTCTACAAAGAACTACTCACGCATCATCGGAGAGGCACCAATGGAAGTGGTGAACCCCTCCGTGATGGTGTCTAGATCGGATCTGGTGGTTCTGGACTCTGCGATGGCTGGATGAATATTTCGACACTTGTTCTAGGGTTTTTGGAATATTGTGGTATTTATAGAGCAAAGAGGCGGTCCAGGGGGCACGCGAGGTGGGCACAACCAACCAGGGCGCGCCTGGGCCTCCTGGAGCGCCCTGGTGGGTTGTGCCCCCTCGGGGCACCCCCCAGGTGCAACCAGGGCCCATTGCCTTTCTTCTGGCCCATAAAAAACCATCGGGAAGTTTCGTGGCATTTGGACTCCGTTTGATATTGATTTCCTGCGATGTAAAAAACATGAAAAAAAACAACTGGCACTTGGCACTATGTCAATAGGTTAGTACCCAAAAATGGTATAAAATGACTATAAAATGATTATAAAACATCCAAGATTGATAATAAAACAGCATGGAACAATCAAAAATTATAGATACGTTGGAGACGTTTCATCAGCACAGGCTTAATTAATATATATACCTCACCGGACTTTGCAACAGTTCCCTCCTCCGGTCGGTCACCGGAGCCGTCATCACGGTCTCCTTCTTCCGCCGACATTCGGTCACCGAAGCCATCATGATCATGTCCTTCCTCCTCCATTGTTCGATCACCAGAGCCTTCACCCTCTCCTTCCAGACCATCGGTGTCGTTGAGAAACGATAAGACATCACCTCCACCAAGGATTATGTCCCCCAACAATTGTTCTTGTTCCAAGTCTCTTTGCTCCATAGTTTCCGCAAATATTACAACATATATGGCAATTAATATACAAACATGAGAGATGGATATATTAGTGGCAAACATAGACCTAGCTAGCTAATCACAACAAGGAATACTAATTAGTGGCCTCGACGCTTCTATGATTTGGGGTGGCCTCGACAACGCTTCTAGGGTTTGGGGTGGCCTCGACAACGCTCTTTTAACTTGGTAAATTTTGGTGGCCTCGACGCTTCTAGGGTTTGGGGTGGCCTCGGCAACGCTTCTAGGGTTTGGGGTGGCCTCGATGCTTCTAGGGTTTGGTCGGGCGACAGGGGGTTGATCGACGTCCCCCCTCATATTGAAGAGTTACTGGAGTTCTCTCATGAATGTCCAACGTCCGGAACGCCTCCCTTATGAATGTCAAACAAGGGATTTAACAAAATGGCGCCATTTTGGATGTGTAGAAAATGGTCCATATTTTTCCTGATCTCATCTACCCTTCTATATGTCACGTTGTCTAGTGTCAAAGGATTCAAGAAAACCATGGCTTCATCATTAGCCGGAAGTAACAGCGCATAATGGTACGAAGCTCTCCAAAATTGTTTTGGAACGGAGTCCCGGATAGGATAATTAGCTTTTTGGTACGAAGTTCAACAAGAGCCTTCCGAATATCGCTATTTGGAAGGCCTTTGCTGAAATTCGTACAAAAAAGCGAATTATTCTATCTGGAACTCCGTTCCAAAACAACTTTGAAGAGCTTCATAGCATCATACGCCTGTTACTTCCGGCTAATGATGTAGCCATGGATTTCTTCAATACTTTGACGGACAGCGTGACATATAGAAGAATATATATATATATATATATATATATATATATATATATATGAGATCATAAAAAATTGGATCAACTTGTGCACATCCATAATGGGGGCATTCTTGATAAATCTCGACCCCTCGACGACCCTCGACGACCCTCGACCCCTTGGCGATCCTCGAACCTCGACCCCTCAGCGACCCTCGACCCTCTACCCTAGTTCCCGACCCTCGACCGCTCAGCGATCCTCGACACCCTCCTTCCCGATAAAAAATAAGAAGAGGAAGAAGAATAAAAAAAGGAGAAGAAGAAAATATAGAAGAAGAAAAAAAATAGGAGAAGGAGAAGGAATAGAGGAGAAAAAAAATAGAATACTTCCTCTCCTCTTCTTCTCCTTCTTCTCCTCCTTCTTCCTCTTCTTATTTTCCTTTTTCCTCTCCTTCCTTTTCTTCTTCTTCCTTCTTCCTTCTTCCTCTTTTCTTATTTTTTCCTTATTTTCATTTTTCTTCTCCACTAACCTAAAATGCCATAACAGTACAACTAACCTAAAATGCACTAAATCAACTAACTCAACATATGAATTTATAAAGTGCACTTGATATGTTTTGAGAACTCCTCCCCCAACACGAGAACATTTTAACTTAGTAGATTTCTATGCACAAAAAAATCATCATCGAACAAACTTAATATGAGTTTTATCATAGAACATTCATCAAACAAACTTAATATGAGTTTTAACAGAGAACATTCATCGAACAAACTTGATATGAGTTTTAGCAAGATCATCATGAACAAAAATATCACACTAATTTCTATGGAAAAAATTCCACAAACATCTCATCTCATCTGCACAAAACATCTCATACATCTCATCTCATCTCATTTCATCTCATATGAAAAAACAGAGCACACCTAAAAACATCTATCTATCTAAAAACAGATGACATCTAGATGGCTGGCGGCGACGAGCAGTGGCAGGAAAGGGGGCTCGGGGGCACGTGGTGACGGGGAGCAGGGGACCATGGGAGAAGGGGGAAGCTCACTGGGGGGGGGGGGGGGGTGGAGCTAGCTGGAGGCGGCCGACGCGGCAATGAGCGACGAGACCGGCGGCGGCCTCGGGTGCACGCGCGCGACCACGGGGAGGAGGGCGCGCGAGGAGGTCTGGCGCGTCGGTGAGGGCGTCGGGGCAGGGGAGCCAGCAAGGGCGTCGGGGCAGTGCTCGGGGAGGCGACGGTGCAGTCCGGCAGCCTGGCGACGTCGAGGTGGTCGCGGCGCCATCGGGGGAGAGGAGAGATCGAAGGAACAAAGTGAATGGAAAACTGCTAAGTGTTGTTTATATACCCAGAGCATTCGTCCCGGTTGGTGGCACAAACTGGGACCAATGCCCCTCTTTAGTCCCGGTTGGTGCCACCAACCGGGACCAAAGGTCAGTTTTTAGCAGCCCAAAGGGCGGGAAATATGGACATTTGGTCTCGGTTGGTGGCACCAACCGGGACTAAAGGGGGGCATTCGTCCCGGTTGGTACCACAAACCGGTACCAATGCACCCCTTTCGTCCCGGTTGGTGGCACCAACCGGGACCAAAGGCCTTGTGCTGCCCACGGCCGAAAAGTTTAATCCCACCTTGCTAGTTGAGAGGGGCTCGGAGTGGTTTATAAGCTCCACTGCCGCTGCCCTCTCGAGCTCCTCTCAAATGTAGGCTTAAGGGCCTAAACACATTGTATCTGCCTGTGGGCCTACTGGGCCTTCTGTGGGCCTGAATCCTGGTCCATGGTTGGGTTTCTAGTCGTATTCAGGTCGTGGTGGCCCAGTAGGTGGCATTTGTTTTTACTTTTTTCAATTTTTTGTTTTGTTTTTTGCTTTATTTATTTTCTTTTGTTTGTACTTACAGTTTTTCAGTGATTCTTTTTGCTGTTAGGTCACAAAAATTATAATAATTCTGTTAGTGCCATTAGTTCTCAAATTTGAATACTTTAAATTTGAATTTTTTGAAATTTGTGTGAATCACTAGTTTGTGAATAAGTTTACTATAAAAATAGATTTTTTAGTGATTTTTTCCTGCTATTTAATGTTACTATGTTTTATCATTATATTCAATTTGGTAATTTTTAGGTTATTTTAAATATTTGTTTTAATCAAAAACAAATTTTGTTATTTTAGTTTGCTATTAAAGTTTCTAACAAAAAGTTTCTTTATGAAATTTTTGTTTGCTATTAATGTTTTGAACAGAAAATACTTTGAGATCGGAGGTGGGTACCAAAACCATCGCACTATATAATAACAAACAATAGTAAGAAAATTACACAAGTATCTATCTAAATCATACAAGTAAGAACTTTTTTGTTTTAGAAATAAGATAAGATCAAGAGGCTCACCATGGTGCCGTCGACGAGATCGGGGCGGGAGATCGACGGCGGTGAGGACGGGCCCGGGATAGGACGGACCGCCAAACCTAGACAAATCATGAGGAAAATGGAGCTTGGGCAAGGAGCTTCGAGAGGAGAAAGCTTAAGTGTGGCTTGGTCATTCCATCAAACACCTCACGTGCATAGGAGGTGAGCTAGAGCACCACAAAGCTCTCCCACGGCCAGCCAGAAAAACAGAGCACTCCACTGTTCTGCTCACGGGCGAGGGGGTATATATAGGCATCTCATTGGTCCCGGTTCGTGGCGGGAACCGGGACTAAAGGACCCCATTGGGTCTTAGTTTGAGCCATGTACCGGGACCAATGGTTGTGGGCCAGGAGCGAGGACCATTGGTCCCGGTTTAGGTCTGGAACCGGGACCAAAGGGGCCAGACGAACCGAGACCAATGCCCCACAAGGCCCGGTCGGCCCCCTGGCCTCACGAACCGGGACCATGCCCCCATGGGTCCCAGTTCGCGTGTGAACCAGGATTAATGGGCTCACCCAGCCTCGACCAAAGCCCTGTTTCTACTAGTGATGTGAAGCGGAGTACATAGCTGCTTCAGAAGTAGAGGATGAAGGAGTTCATATCCAATCTGGGTGTAATACCCAGAGCATCGGGTCCAATGTCAATCTTTTGCGACAACACTGGAGCAATTGCCATAGCCAAGGAGCCAAGGTTTCACAACAAAACCAAACACATCAAGCGACACTTTAACTCCATTCGTGATTATGTCAAGGATGGAGACATAGAAATTTTCAAAGTACATACGGATCTGAATGTGGAAGACCCGTTCACTAAACCTCTTCCATGGGCAAAACATGATCAACACCAAGACTACATGGGTGTTAGATTCATTACTATGTAATCTCGATTATTGACTCTAGTGCAAGTGGGAGACTATTGGAAATATGCCCTAGAAGCAATAATAAAGTGGTTATTATTATATTTCCTTAATCATGATAATGGTTATTATTCATGCTATAATTATATTGATCGGAAACTTAAATACATGTGTGAATACATAAAAAATACCAAGTCCCTAGTAAGCCTCTACTAGACTAGCTCGTTAATCAAAAGATGGTTAAGGTTTCCTGGCCATAGACATGAGTTGTCGTTTGATAACGGGATCACGTCATCAAGAGAATGATGTGATGGACAAGACCCATCCATTAGCATAGCATATGATCGTTCAGTTTATTCTTACTGCTTTCTTAATGTCAAATACATGTTCCTTCGACCATGAGATCATGCAACTCCCGGACTCTGGTGGAATGCCTTGTGTGTATCAAACGTCACCTCATAACTGGGTGATCATAAAGGTGCTCTACAGGTATCTCCGAAGGTGTCTTTTGAGTTGGCATGGATCCTGATTGGGATTTGTCATTCCATATGACGGAAAGGTATCTCTGGGCCCTCTCGGTAATACATCATCACAAGAAGCTTGAAAGCAAAGTGACCAAAGAGTTAGTTACAAAATGATGTATTACGGAACTGAAAGCACAAGTGCTCCCTGGGTGGTTTTGGTAATTAATGTCAACATATCTCTTGTTAGACTAACAGTTTTACCTAGTATGTTTCAGATAAGTTCAACAATGGAGTGGCATGGACTATAGGATGTGGAACCCCTTAAAGATGCTAAGGACAAAGGATTGGCTCAAGCTTCAAGATCAAGACTCTACATTTTATATTTTAGTGATCCAAGATCACATTGAGTCTGTAGGAAAAGCCAATACTATCAAGGAGGGATGAGGTGTTGCTTAATGAGCCTCTTGCTTCATGTGCTTAGTGATATGCTCCAAAATCCTCAACTACCTTTCCACATCCACATATGACCTAAACCAAAAGTCAAACCCGGCCCCACCGATTCTTTCTGTCCAGCGCCACGGAGTTTCACATGTCATAGCCACTGCCACAAACCCTAGCAAATCGGTTTCACTGATAGGGATCTCGGTCTCACCGAGATGGGATTGTAATCTCACTGTGTATGTCCATTGCCCAAATCGGTCTCACCGAGTTTGAGGAATCGGTACTACCAAGATTATAATGCAAACCCTCTGGTTAGCTTATTGCCAAAATCGGTCTCACCAAGTTTGTGTAATCGGTCTCACCGAGTTTGCCTGACCAACTCTCTGGTTAGCTTATTACCAAAATCAGTCCCACCGAGTTTGTGTAATTGATCACACCGAAATTACGTTATGCCCTAACCCTAACCATATCGGTCCTACCGAGTTGCATCTCAGTCCCACCGAAAATCCTAACGGTCACTAGCTTTGCTGAATCAGTCCGACCGAGTTTAACCATTCGGTCCCGCCGAGTTTGGCAGATTGTGTGTAACGGTTAGATTTTGTGTGGAGGCTATATATACCCCTCCACCCACTCTTCATTCGTGGAGAGAGCCATCAGAACATGCCTACACTTCCAATACACATTTTCTGAGAAAGAACCACCTACACTTGTGTTGATCTCAAGATATTCCATTCCAACCATATGAATCTTGATCTCTAGCCTTCCCCAGGTTACTTTCCACTCAAATCTTCTTTCCACCAAATCCAAATCCTGTGAGAGAGAGTTGAGTGTTGGGGAGACTATCATTTGAAGCACAAGAGCAAGGAGTTCATCATCAACACACCATTTGTTACTTCTTGGAGAGTGGTGTCTCCTAGATTGGCTAGGTGTCACTTGGGAGCCTCCGACAAGATTGTGGAGTTGAACCAAGGAGTTTGTAAGGGCAAGGAGGTTGCCTACTTCGTGAAGATCTACCGCTAGTGAGGCAAGTCCTTCGTGGGCGACAGCCATGATGGAATAGACAAGGTTGCTTCTTCGTGGACCCTTCGTGGGTGGAGCCCTCCGTGGACTCGCGCAACCGTTACCATCCGTGGGTTGAATTTTCCATCAACGTGGATGTACGATAGCACCACCTATCGGAACCACGCCAAAAATATCCGTGTCTCCAATTGCGTTTGAATACTCCAAACCCTTCTCTTTACATTCTTGCAAGTTGCATGCTTTACTTGCTGCTGCTCATATACTCATTGCATGCTTGCTTGATATGTATTATATGTGTTAAATTTGTGCTCAAACTCCACCTAAACTTAACAATATTGAAAACTGTAACTTTTGGCACTTAGTGTCTAATCACCCCCCCTCTATACACCTCTTCTCGATCCTTTCAATTGGTATAAGAGCTTTGGTCTCCATTGCCTTGGTTTAAACACCTTTGGAGGAAGATGGATGTGTCTACTTTAGGGAGTCTTAGACATAGAGTGCCTATTCTTGATGGAGAATATTTTCATGAGTGGAAAAATGAAATGCTTGAGATTTTCAATGAATATCATTTGAACAAGTAAATTGCTAGTCCTTGTGCACCTCATATTGATCCTTTGCACCCTACCCTAGATGAAGATATTAACATGATCCGTAATCTTAGAACTGTTGAGCTCATCATTAGAGGATTACCCAAAAATTTGATTGCTAGTTTACCTACTCTTGATTGTGCCTACACTATATGGAAATTTCTTGAGGAACGATTTCCCGATTATTCCTTAAAGAATTTAGACGAAATTCTCCATAAGTCTATTGCTTTGAGTAAGATGAACTCTAGTGATCCTAGTTTTGGTGATTGTCTTTTTGAGCTCACCAATCTCATGCGTGCTAAAGGAAATGTTGGAGTCATTAGTGATATCATATCCGAAGCTATTGGAATTCATAAGGGTAACCACTTTGATGATCATTTATCTAATGAATTACCCTCTCTAGGAATTGATCAATCACAAGATGATGTTGAACATGGATACTATGATGAAGATGATAATAGTGACTATGATCTTGATGATGCAATGAGACATTTTGGTCTTATGGCAAATCTTCGCGGCTACATGGCTGGAGGAAAGGAATGGGTCCTTGATAGTGGATGTACTGATCATATGACCGGAGATGAAGATATGTTCCTTGAGCTTGCTGAAAACGACGGCCCTCGAAAATATGTCACTTTTGGTGATAATTCAAAGGGTAAGGTGGCCATCTCACATGATAGCTCCATACAAAATGTCATGCTCGTTGAATCCCTTGGATACAATTTACTTTCAGTTTCTAGACTTGCGGATTTCAGTTTCAATGTCTTATTCACTGAAGTAGATTGCCAAGTGTTTCGTAGAGACAATCATAAAATGGTCTTTACCGGTATACGTAGAGGATATCTTTACATTGTTGACTTCACTAAAAGGGCTAAACCTAAAACTTGCTTAATTGCTAAATCTTCTAAAGGCTGGTTGTGGCATAAAAGACTAGGTCATGTTGGAATGTGAAATCTTGATAAGCTTATTAAAGGTGATCATATCCTTGGGATAAAAGATGTCGTATTTGACAAGGATAGACTTTGTAGTGCTTGTCAAGCAGGGAAACAAGTTGGAGGAAGTCACCGCGCGAAGAACATCATGACCACAAGAAGACCACTCGAGCTACTTCACATGGATATCTTTGGTCCAAATGCATACAAGAGTCTCGGTGGTAACTCATTTGGTCTAGTCATAGTTGATGATTTTTCAAGATTTACGTGGGTGTTCTTTCTTGATGACAAGTCGCAGGTCCAAAAGATCTTCAAAAACTTCGCTTGGAAGGCCCAAAATCAGTTTGACGTGAAGATCAAGAAGGTTCGGAGTGACAACGGAACGGAGTTCAAGAACGCAAATGTGGACACCTTTCTTGACGAAGAAGAGATTTCACACGAGTTCTCGGCTATGTACACACCTCAACAAAATGGAGTTGTTGAGAGGAAGAACTGGACTCTTATCAAGATGGCAAGAACGATGCTTGATGAGTACAAAACGCCAAAGCACTTTTGGGCGGAAGCGGTTGAGACAGCTTGTCATGCAACAAGTCGCTTGTATCTTCACAAGCTACTCGGCAAGACGGCATACGAGCTCCTCACCGGTAGCAAACCCCAAGTTGGATACTTTCGAGTATTTGGCTCAAAGTGCTACATTCTTGATAAGCATCGTCTTTCTAAATTTGCTCCTAAGTCTCATGAAAGTTTTCTACTTGGTTATGGCTCAAACTCTCACACTTACCGTGTCTACAACAATTTCACCCAAAAGGTTGAGGAGACGGTAGATGTGAAGTTTTATGAATCTAATGGCTCGCAAGTAGAGCAATTGCCAATTGATGTAGGAGACAAAGACCCTTCGGAAGCAATACAAGACTTGTCCATTGGCAAGATTCGTCCAACGGAAATGAAGGAGAGTACCTCGTCCGTCCAAGTGGAAGCTTCTACCTCACGACAAGGTGAACCAAGAGTTGATACGGAAGCATCCACAAGTGGGACACACCAAGATGAAGAAAACGAGAAAGTACACCAAGATGAACATCAACAACCTCCTTCTCCACCACGACAAGAGAACGACAACGTCAATAATGAAGAAGGCCAAGAAGAAGAACAAGATGAAGAGGATGTTCCACCCTAACCCAAGCAAAAGCTTTCACGAGTTCGAGCAAGAATTGTCAAAGATCATCCCGTCGAGCAAATCTACAAAGATATTCAAACCGGGAGAATCACTCGCTCTAAAACTCGTTTAGCTAACTTTTGTCTACATTACTCATTCATCTCTAGCATTGAATCTATGAAGGTTGAAGAAGCATTGAAGGATCCGGATTGGATAAACGCTATGCATGAAGAGCTACACAACTTTGAGAGAAATCAAGTGTGGACATTGGCCGAGAAGCCCGACAACAACCACAACATCATTGGTACCAAATGGGTGTTTCGCAACAAGCAAGATGAAGATGGACAAGTGGTTCGCAACAAAGCATGTCTCGTCTCCCAAGGCTACACACAAGTTGAAGGTATGGACTATGGTGAGACTTATGCTCCCGTTGCTAGACTTGAGTCCATTCGCATCTTACTTGCCTATGCTAATCACCATGATATCACCTTATACCAAATGGACATTAAAAGTGCTTTTCTAAATGGCAAAATTGAGGAGGAAGTTTATGTTAAGCAACCTCTCGGCTTTGTCAATCCTAAGAAACCTAATCATGTTTACAAACTTCATAAAGCCCTTTATGGTCTTAAACAAGCTCCTAGAGCATGGTATAAATGCTTGACCAAATTCCTTACTGAAAAAGGCTTTGAAATTGGTAAAATTGATTATACTCTTTTTACTAAAAGGGTTAATGGAGAACTATTTGTGTGCCAAATTTATGTTGATGATATCATATTTGGTTCAACTAACCCTCATTTTAGTGAGAAGTTTGGAAAGCTAATGTCGGAGAAGTTTGAGATGTCTATGATGAGTGAACTCAAATTCTTTCTCGGTTTGCAAATCAAGCAAACTAAGGAAGGTACCTCTGTATCTCAAACGAAGTACACCAAAGACTTATTCAAGAAGTTCAATATGCAAGAATGCAAAGGTATGACTACACCCATGCCTACTAGTGGACATCCTGATTTGAGCAAAGATGGTGAACCGATTGATCAAAAAGTTTATCGCTCTTTGATTGGTTCATTGTTATATCTATATGCCTCTCGTCCCGATATTATGCTAAGTGTGTGCATGTGTGCAGGATATCAAGTTGCTCCTAAAGAATGTCATCTTAAGGCTGTGAAAAGGATAGTGAGTTACTTAATCCATACACCAAATTTTGGCATTTGGTATCCTAAGAGGTCCTCTTTTCATCTTGTTGGCTACTCCGATTCAGACTATGCCGGAGACAAGGTTGATAGAAAGTCCACTTCGGGTACTTGTCAATTCCTTGGTAGGTCGCTTGTATCTTGGTCTTCCAAGAAACAAAACTCGGTATCCTTATCCACCGCCGAAGCGGAATACATTGCCGCTGGTTCATGTTGTGCTCAATTACTTTGGATGACCCAAACTCTTAAATATTATGGGATATATGTGAAACATGTTCCATTGCTATGTGACAATGAAAGTGCTATTAAGATTGCTCACAATCCCGTGCAACATTCTCGAACTAAGCATATTGAAGTTCGTCATCATTTCATTCGAGATCATGTTGCCAAAGGGGACATTAACCTTAAGCATGTTCGCACCGATAAGCAATTGGCAGATATATTCACTAAACCACTTGATGAGAAAGTGTTTTGCAGGTTGAGAGGTGAATTGAACATCATTGATGCTTCAAACTTGGAGTAGGAACTCCATTTGATACATGCGAGGCATGAGCCTATGACTAATCCTTGATATTTCTCTTATGATGCTATTCATATGTCTTGGATATATTTGTACCTTGCATGTTATCTAACCCGTGTAGGTACTTGGTTGAATCTAATCCTATGATATTGCAACTCACTCACATCTTGAGCAATCTCTACATCACCAAGTCTCCACACAATGGTGTTTGAAGACAAGGAAGCACGAAACCATTCAAACATATCCTTTGACAAATTCTATGTTGAGTCTCATGATTGCCATTTTGGATACACAGTGCTCTTCCTTGCAAGACTAACCCATGTAGGTAGATGAACTCAAACTCCAAGTGGTGCTCCCAACTCTTGATGAACTACATCAACCTTGAGAAACCCACACAAGTTCAACTACATGAGCAAGATCAACACCACCCCCCAAGGTATGTTATTCCATCTTAGAGAAGCTTTACTCCAAGTCATGAGTCAAAGCAACTCGACAAGATGTGAATACATCAAGATGCTTAAACAAAAAATGGTAACCCCATTTTGAGCTTAAACAATGAGTATGACCTATGATCAAGTGCTCTCACTTGACTCCTAAGTCAATATACTCTAACATAGGTGACTTTGTCGCCGCCCAACTCTAGATGAAGTTCTTTTGTGTTCTTTTCTGTGTTATTGCATTTGTCTCTTGCATATTTGTTTCCCTTCTTTTCAACAAAAAAAACTTCATCTAGACCTTTCATTTTCTTTTCTTTTCTTTTCCTTTTGTTCTGCATTTTCTGCATCCAATTCATTGCAAATCTTTCAGTTAATTCCTTGCATATCCTTGTGAGTTTACTTGTCTAGTGAGCTGAGGTGACAAGTGGTTTCACTCTGATGAACTCGGTCACACCGGTTTGTTCTCTTCGGCTCCGAAACCTTTCAGTGCAACCTAAGCACACAACTCGGAGTCACCGATTTCACCACAGAAAAACCAACTTGCCACTTATTCCTGATTTCTATTTGCTCCATCTCCACTCAATGATTCTTGTCCTCTACCAGCATCATACTAGACATGCTGCTTTGCTCTGTGACTCAATGACCAACCCATTTGTATCACATGTCCAGAAGACCCTTCTTGGAAATTGATGTCAAAGGGGGAGAGAGAGATCACATCAAAGCTTAATCTTTCCTATAGGGGGAGAAAGAAAAAATACTCAGGGGGAGAGAAAGTAATATCATCAATGACCCCAGATGCTTGGTGTTCAAGAGGAGAGATGTCACATGTCTTTAAGAGGGGAAAGACATGTTTGTTTGCTTGCTTTGGCTCAAGCTCTGTTGTTTATTTTCTATTGCTCTGATTTTCTGTTCCCTATCTTCTCCCAATATCCCATGCAGATTCAGGGGGAGCAAGACATCTAAGGGAAGGAAATCTCTGATTTTATTGCATATCTTTACCTTTGGGGACATGTCTATATCCAATGTAGTACTCACTCTACATGTCATCCCAGTCTTGGTTCTCTTGTGGTTTCACTTGTTTGCTCTGGTTAGTAGGTGTATCTGTGTTATTTAACCTTGTTTGTGCAGGTTCATCCCATCCTAAGCGAACTCAAGACCACAAGGTAAGTATATGCATCTCAGTCATGTGAATGAGAAATTCTTGCTGATGTACATACTGTTTGCAAGAAGGACTCATGAGCATGAAGGTACATTTCTCATATTTACATCATTTGCTCTGATGCATATAGCCAAGATACATGTAACACATTACTTACTCTGTCATGCTTATGCACTCACATGCTCCTATATTCCATATTCACATGATTGCATACATATAGGGGGAGCCTATGCATGTTACTTGTCTTTCCAAAGTTTTACTGGCCATTCTCTATATCTTTATCTAAAGCTTTGATGTATGTTGTCATCAATTACCAAAAAGGGGGAGATCGAAAGCACAAGTGCTCCCTGGGTGGTTTTGGTAATTAATGTCAACATATCTCTTGTTGGACTAACGATTTTACCTAGTATGTTTCAGATAAGTTCAACAATGGAGTGGCATGGACTAGAGGATGTGGAACCCCTTCAAGATGCTAAGGACAAAGGATTGGCTCAAGCTTCAAGATCAAGACTCTACATTTTCTATTTTAGTGATCCAAGATCACATTGAGTCTATAGGAAAAGCCAATACTATCAAGGAGGGATGAGGTGTTGCTTAAAGAGCCTCTAGCTTCATGTGCTTAGTGATATGCTCCAAAATCCTCAACTACCTTTCCACATCCACATATGACCTAAACCAAAAGTCAAACTCGGCCCCACCAATTCTTTCTATCCGGCGCCACCGAGTTTCACTTGTCATAGCCACTGCCACAAACCCTAGCAAATCGGTTTCACTGATAGGGATCTCGATCTCACCGAGATGGGATTGTAATCTCACAGTGTATGTCCATTGCCCAAATCGGTCTCACCGAGTTTGAGGAATCGGAACTACCGAGATTACAATGCAAACCCTCTGGTTAGCTTATTACCAAAATCGGTCTCACCAAGTTTGTGTAATCGGTCTCACCAAGTTTGCCTGACCAACTCTCTGGTTAGCTTATTACCAAAATCGGTCCCACCGAGTTTGTGTAATCGGTCACACCGAGATCACGTTATGCCCTAACCCTAACCATATCGGTCCTACCGAGTTGCATCTCAGTCCCACCGAAAATCCTAACGGTCACTAGCTTTGCTGAATCGGTCCGACCGAGTTTAACCATTCGGTCCCACCGAGTTTGGCAGATTGTGTGTAACGGTTAGATTTTGTGTGGAGGCTATATATACCCCTCCACCCACTCTTCATTCGTGGAGAGAGCCATCAGAACATGCCTACACTTCCAATACACATTTTCTGAGAAAGAACCACCTACACTTGTGTTGATCTCAAGATATTCCATTCCAACCATATGAATCTTGATCTCTAGCCTTCCCCAAGTTGCTTTCCACTCAAATCTTCTTTCCACCAAATCCAAATCCTGTGAGAGAGAGTTGAGTGTTGGGGAGACTATCATTTGAAGCAGAAGAGCAAGGAGTTCATCATCAACACACCATTTGTTACTTCTTGGAGAGTGATGTCTCCTAGATTGGCTAGGTGTCACTTGGGAGACTCCGACAAGATTGTGGAGTTGAACCAAGGAGTTTGTAAGGGCAAGGAGATCACCTACTTCGTGAAGATCTACCGCTAGTGAGGCAAGTCCTTCGTGGGCGACGGCCATGATGGAATAGACAAGGTTGCTTCTTCATGGACCCTTCGTGGGTGGAGCCCTCCGTGGACTCGCGCAACCGTTACCCTCCATGGGTTGAAGTCTCCATCAACATGGATGTACGATAGCACCACCTATCGGAACCACGCCAAAAATATCCGTGTCTCCAATTGCGTTTGAATACTCCAAACCCTTCTCTTTACATTCTTGCAAGTTGCATGCTTTACTTTCCGCTGCTCATATACTGATTGCATGCTTGCTTGATATGTATTGTATGTGTTCAATTTGTGCTCAAACTCCACCTAAACTTAAGAATATTAAAAACTGCAACTTTTGGCACTTAGTGTCTAATCACCCCCCTCTAGACACCTCTTCTCGATCCTTTCAGGAACGAGTAAAGAGACTTGCCGGTAACGAGATTGAACTTGGTATGGAGATACCAACGATCAAATCTCGGGCAAGTAACATACGGATACGTATCCAACGTATCTATAATTTTTTATTATTCCATGCTATTATATTATCTGTTTTGGATGTTTAATGGGCTTTAATATGCTCTTTTATATTATTTTTGGGACTAACCTATTAACCGAGGGCCCAGTGCCAGTTTCTGTTTTTTTGCCTATTTTAGTGTTTTACAGAAAAGGAATACCAAACGGAATCCAAACGGTATGAAACCTTCGCGATGATCTTTCTTGGAACAAACGCAATCCAGAAGACTTGGAGTTGAAGTCTGGAACTCCGCGAGGCGGCCAAGACATAGGAGGGCGCGCCCAGGGGGTAGGCGCGCCCCCACCCTCATGGGCCCCATGGAGCTCCACCGACCTATTTCTTTCTCCTATATATACTCTTGTACCCTAAAACCATCAGGGGGAGCAACGAAACCACTTTTCCACGGCCGCAACCTACTGTAACCGTGAGATCCCATCTTGGGGCCTTTTCCGGCGATCTGCCGGAGGGGGAATCAATCACGGAGGGCTTCTACATCAACACCATAGCCTCTCCGATGAAGCGTGAGTAGCTTACCACAGACCTTTGGGTCCATAGTTATTATCTAGATGGCTTCTTCTCTCTCTTTGGTTCTCAATACAAAGTTCTCCTCAATGTTCTTAGAGATCTATTCGATGTAATACTCTTTTGCGTGTGTTTGCCGAGATTTGATGAATTGTGGATTTATGAACTTGATTATCTATGAATATTATTTGTTTTTTCTCTGAATTCTTATATGCATGATTTGATATCTTTGCACGTCTCTTCGAATTATTGGTTTAGTTTGGCCTACTAGATTGAACTTTCTTGCAATGGGAGAAGTGCTTAGCTCTGGGTTCAATCTTGCGGTGTCCTTTCCGAGTGACAGTAGGGGCAGCAAGGCACGTATTGTATTGTTGCCATCGAGGATAAAAAGATGGGGTTTATATCATAGTTTATCCCTCTACATCATGTCATCTTGCCTAATGCGTTACTCCGTTCTTATGAACTTAATACTCTAGAGGCATGCTGGACAGCGGTCGATGTGTGGAGTAATAGTAGTAGATGCAGAATCATTTCAGTCTACTTGACATGGACGTGATGCCTATATTCATGATCATTGCCTTAGATATCTTCATAACTATGTGCTTTTCTATCAATTGCTCGACAGTAATTTGTTCACCCACCGTAATACATGCTATCTTGAGAGAAGCCACTAGTGAAACCTATGGCCCCCGGGTCTCTTTCTTATTATATTGCATCTCTTTTATTTACATCGCATCTCGTTTACTATTTTTCAATCTTTACTATCCAATCTATACAACAAAAATACCAAAAATATTTATCTTATTATCTTTATCAGATCTCACTTTTGCTAGTGGCCGTGAAGGGATTGACAACCCCTTTATCGCGTTGGTTGCAAGGTTCTTGATTGTTTGTGCAGGTACTAGGTAACTTGCCTGTTGTCTCCTACTGGATTGATACCTTGGTTCTAAAAAACTGAGGGAAATACTTACGCTACTTTGCTGCATCACCCTTTCCTCTTCAAGGGAAAACCAACGCATGCTCAAGCGGTAGCACATACCAAAAAACAAAGGGAACTACGTATGATGTCATAAAGGTTCGACCGATAAAGATCTTCGTAGAATATGTAGGAACCAATATGGGATCCAGGTCCCGCTATTGGTTATTCACCAGAGAAGCGTCTCGGTCATGTCTACATCATTCTCGAACCCGTTGGGTCCGCAAGCTTAACATTCGTTTATGATATAGTACTATATGATTTATGTATGTTGGTGACCGAATGTTGTTCGGAGTCCCGGATGAGATCACAGACATGATAAGGAGCTCCTGAATGGCCCGGAGGTAAATATTGATATATAGGATAATAGTATTCGGCCATCGAAAGGGTTCCGGAATACACCAGATAATTATCGGATCACCGGGAGGGGTTCCGGTAGGCCATGGGGACTTGTTGGGCCTAACAGGCCAAAAGGAGGGGTGCACACCAGCTGGCCCTAGGAAGGAAGGAGGGGCTGTCCCCCTCCTACCTTTCTCCACGCAAGGAAGAGGGAAGGGGAGGCGCCATTGGGGCTGTCGGCCCCCCTTTCCTTCCCCATGCCCCAAGTATGGAAGCGGGGGGGGGGGGGGGGGCATGCCTTGGCAGGCGCCATAGGGCAGCCGTCGGACCCCTTGGAGGCATGCCCTAGGCTCTCCCCTCCCCCTCCACCTATATATATGAGAGGACGGGAGGGGGTGCCACACATCACGATTGTCGGTGGAAACGACACCTATGGGATCACGGGGAATCCCTTCTATGGTCGGCGGGTGTGGGGATCTGGAAAGAGCAGGTTTAGAAGATCAACGTGGGGAATTTATCCAAGTTCGGGCCGCAAGTGATGCGTAATACCCTACTCCTGCTGGTTTGTGTTTATCTAGTGTTCTTGGACTAGCTACAAAGCATGCAGGGTCCAAAAAGTCCGAATCCTCCTCCAGTATGCCTCGAGCCTCCTTTTATAGCCAAAGGGGTCGCCATAGTGGCACACAGGAGGTGGAAAGTTGGTACTGCATACAAATCTATCACCTGGCATCGTAGGACAAATGCATTTAATGCGCTGCCGATGTGCCCTCTCACTTTATCGGGGACGGCAATGAAGCTCGTCTCGTCCGTCGTCGCTCCGTCTCGCTCTGACGTGCGTCCAAGCTGACTAGGCGTGCCGCGCCATGCTGGCTGGCTGGCTGCTGAGTTGGTGCGGTGGCAGAGTCTTCATGAAGATCTGCATGCCACCATGCAGGTGCTTGCAGAGTCGGCCTGGAAGCTGCACATCGCCACGCAGGTGTTTGCCTTGTTGGCTGGTTGACTGCTGTGTTGGAACGGCAGTGGAGCCTTGGCAGGTGGGGGCCTGGATGCTGCCCCGCAGATGCCCCCGGCAAGGGTCTTGCCGGGGCCCCCGGCAGGGGTCTTGCCGGGGTCTCGCGGGTGTCCCCGGCAAGGGTCTTGCAGGGGGTCTCCGTCTTCTGGCTCTCATCTAGTCTTGTATGTTCTTGGTCTTCACAAAGATCTGCATGCCACCATGCAGGCGCCTCACGAGCCTTGGTCCAATGTTGTCGATGGTGTTGGAACTCTCAGGCTCAAGGGTGGCGGCTCCGCTGGTGTTGGGCAAGTTGCCCCCGGCAAGGCTCTTGCCGGGGCTACGTAAGCTGCCCCGGCAAGGCTCTTGCCGGGGAAAGCCCACCTTGTCCCTTTGGTCCTTACGCCTCTGTCTTGGCGTTGCTCTGATAGTCTTGTGCTTTTGCTTCCTCTTCTGTGCCGCCAAGCGCGGATGCAGACGTGTGGCTACGACTGCCCACGCACAAGTAAAGGGGTACAAAAAAGGACCCCTACTTTTGTACACTGACAGGAGCCCCCGGGCCTGGGCCACATATAAGCGTGGAACATTATTGGGCCAGGCCCAGAACATTGCGCGGGTACGCGTGGCAGAGTTTTACCGCAGTAACTCCCTCGCCAGTTGCGCTTCCCCATGACCCGTGTTGAATGTGTGACGTGGGGGTCGTGCGTGGGGCAGTTGCTGCACGCCTGCGTCACATCGTGGTAAATGGTAAAGGGGCGGCCCCGCCTTCCCCATAAAAAGGGAAAACCACAGGCGCGCTGCTCATTTACCCCCTGTGCCTTCTCCAATCTCGGAACCGTCGCTCCCTTCTTCTTCCTCAAGTTTTTGCCTTTGCTCGCCGTCGGCGCGCCCTCATTGCCATTAATCCTCCAGCCCCTCTCAGTCGCCATGGCACCCAAGACAGGCAAAGGCAAGGGGCGGCCAAGGATTTCGGGGAGAAGGAGGCACCGGAGAGCGAGTTGGCGGCCCTGCAGATGCAGCACACCTACTTCCCCTTGATGGTCGATGCGGTCCATCTCAGGGACTAGTTCAAGCCCCTGTGGGGGAGGGAGACGACGGGGCACCCACCACGCGCATCGTCCCTGCCGATTTCGCCAAGGTCGGCCCAAATCGGTACCCCTTCTTCGTTGACTACTTCTCTTGCAGGCTCTGCCCCCTTTCTCTGATTTCTTCAATGACGTCATGCACACCTACGGCTTCCGTCTTCTAGATCTTATGTCGAATGTCGTGGCGTGCATGGCCTTCTTCGCCCATCTCTGCGAGGGCTTCGCCGGAGTGCTCCCCAGCATGGCGCTCTTTTGCCACTACTTCTCCCCTCGCATCCAACCAGGGGGCACCATCTTCGGCTGCATCACCTGGATCCCGAGGTCTCAGGAGAAGGGCACATACCCGGAGGGCGCCCAGAAGGAGAAGTGGGACGAGTGGCGGGGCCGGCGGTGCTGGATCGAGGAGGAGGAACCACGGGAGTTCTGCTAGGTTCGCCAGAGTCCGCTGGTCCGCTCCAAGGACTGGAGCGACCTTGACGCCAACGACAAGAAGCTCTCGGTCGCCACCACCAGGATCCACCGCCTCATCGTGGCCGGGCTCACCCTTGAAATGATTGGGGCTGATTTCATCCGCCGCCGGATTGCCCCACTGCACAACAAGGGGAGGCCGGCCTGGGACTAGAGGAACGCAGCCGATATCATGAGGCTCCTCCCTGGCTTGAAGCACAACTTCACGGTGATGGGGCACGCTCACTTTTGCGAGCGGCTCTTTTAGCTCAAGGTAAGTGACGACGGCAAGGCTGAGAGGACCGGCAAAGCCGAGAAGACCAGCAAGGCCGTCAAGGTGCCTCTGTTTGGGTTGCCGGCGGGGGTGGTCCCGTTTAGCAACAACTCTCGCCAGACCGCCATTATTGCCATGATGCCGGACTTCAACGCACACGGCCTCGATCCGCTCTAGGTCGAGCCGAAAGCGGAGGAGGTGCAGGCGTTCTTCAACAACTTGTCGGAGAATTATGTCCATGACGAGCCGCTGCTCATACGTGACACCACCAAGGAGGAGCTGGACTACATCGCCACCAGGGCGGCGGATGCGGCGCTCGCCAAGGAGGCTAGCAGCGCCGACACCGTGGAGGACGAGGCTGACACGGCCGCGGAGGAGAAAGAGATCGCCGAATGGGCGGAGTTTGCTGGGGAGGCCAGTAGAGTCGGCCGAAGAAGAGGCCGTGGCTGTAGACCCCTCGGCCACAGGGAAGAGGCGCGTCCTGCGGCAGGCCATGATGTCTACTACAGAACCTTCTTCTTGTAGACGTTGTTGGGCCTCCAAGTGCAGAGGTTTGTAGGACAGTAGCAAATTTCCCTCAAGTGGATGACCTAAGGTTTATCAATCCGTGGGAGGCATAAGATGAAGATGGTCTCTCTCAAAAAACCCTGCAACCAAATAACAAAGACTCTCTTGTGTCCCCAACACACCCAATACAATGGTAAATTGTATAGGTGCACTAGTTTAGTGAAGAGAATGTGATACAAGTGCAATATGGATGGTAGACATAGGTTTTTGTAATATGAAAATATAAAAATAGCAAGGTAACAAGTAATAAAAGTGAGCGTAAATGTTATTGCAATGAGTTGAAACAAGGCCTACGGTTCATTCTTTCGCTATTGCAAGTTTTGTCAACAAGGATAACATTACTGGATCATATAACTATCCCTCAACATGCAACAAAGAGTCACTCCAAAGTCACTAATAGCGGAGAACAAACGAAGAGATTATGGTAGGGTACGAAACCACCTCAAAGTTATCCTTTCTGATCGATCTATTCAAGAGTCCGTAGTAAAATAACACGAAGCTATTCTTTCCGTTCGATCTATCGTAGAGTTCGTACTAGAATAAAACTTTAAGACATAAATCAACCAAAACCCTAATGTCACCTAGATACTCCAATGTCACCTCAAGTATCCGTGGGTATGATTATACGATATGCATGATACAATCTCAGATTCATCTATTCAACCAACACAAAGAACTTCAAAGAGTGCCCCAAAGTTTCTACCGGAGAGTCAAGACGAAAATGTGTGCCAACCCCTATGCATAAGTTCACAAGGTCACTGAACCCGCAAGTTGATCACCAAAACATAGATCAAGTAGATCACGCGAATATCCCATTTTCACCACAGATAAGCACATGCAAGACATACATCAAGTGTTCTCAAATCCTTAAAGACTCAATCCGATAAGATAACTTCAAAGGGAAAACTCAATCCATTACAAGAGAGTAGAGGGGGAGAAACATCATAAGATGCAACTATAATAGCAAAGCTCGCGATACATCAAGATCGTGCCAAATCAAGAACACGAGAGAGAGAGAGAGAGAGAGAGAGAGAGATCAAACACATAGCTACTAGTACATACCCTCAGCCCTGAGGGTGAACTACTCCCTCCTATTCATGGAGAGCGCCGGGATTATGAAGATGGCCACCGGTGAGGGATCCCCCCTCCAGTAGGGTGCCAGAACAGGGTCCCGATTGTTTTTTGGTGGCTACAGAGGCTTGCGGCGGCGGAACTCCCGATCTAGGTTATGTTCTGGAAGTTTGGGTATATATAAGAGGTGTTGGCGTCGGGAACAACTCAGGGGGGTCTCCGAGGCGACCACGAGGTAGAGGGGCGTGATACGTCTCCGTCGTATCTAAATTTTTTGATTGTTCCATGCCAATATTCTACAACTTTTACATACTTTTGGCAACTTTTTATACTATTTTTGGGACTAACATATTGATCCAGTGCCAAGTGCCAGCTCCTGTTTGTTGCATGTTTTTGGTTTCGCGGAAAATCCATATCAAACGAAGTCCAAAGGGGTTAAAAACTGACGGAGATTTTTTCTGGAATATATGTGAATTTTGGGAAGTGGAATCAATGTGAGACGATGCCCGAGGGGGCCACGAGGTAGGGAGGCGCGCCCCTGGCCCTCGTGGACACCCCGTAAGCTGGTTGCTGCCCTTCTTTCGCCGCAAGAAAGCTAATATCCAAATAAAAATCATGTTCAAATTTCAATCCAATCGGAGTTACAGATCTCCGGGAATATAAGAAACGGTGAAAGGGCAGAATCAGGGAGCGCAGAAACAGAGAGAGATAGAGAATAGATCCAATCTCGGAGGGGCTCTCTCCCCTCCCATGCCATGGAGACCAAGGACCAGAGGGGAAACCCTTCTCCCATCTAGGGAGAAGGTCAAGGATGATGAAGAAGAAGGGGGCCTCTCCCCCTCTCTTCCGGTGGAGCTGAAACGCCGTCAGGGCCATCATCATCACCGCAGTCTACACCAACAACTTCACCGCCCTCATCACTAACTCTTCCCCCCTCTATGCAGCGGTGTAACCCTCTTTTACCCACTGTAATCTCTACTTACACATGGTGCTCAACGCTATATATTATTTCCCAATGATGTATGGCTATCCTATGATGTTTAAGTAGATCTGTTTTGTCATATGGGTTAATTGATGATCGTGATTGGTTTGAGTTGCATGTTTTATTATTGGTGCTGTCCTATGGTGCTCTTCGTGTCGCGCAAGCGTGAGGGATTACCGCTGTAGGGTGTTGCAATACGTTCATGATTCGCTTATAGTGGGTTGCGTGAGTGACAGAAACATAAACCCGAGTAAGGGGGTTGTTGCGTATGGGATAAAGGGGACTTGATGCTTTAATGCTATGGTTGGATTTTACCTTAATGATCTTTAGTAGTTGTGGATGCTTGCTATAGTTCCAATCATAAGTGCATATGATCCAAGAAGAGAAAGTATGTTAGCTTATGCCTCTCCCTCACATAAAATTGCAATAATAATTACTGGTCTAGTTATCCATTGCCTATGGACAAATAACTTTCTTGTGTGACAAAAAGCTCTCTACTAAAACTAACTTAGTTGTGTCTTCATCTAAACAGCCCCTAGTTTTTATTTACGTGCTCTTTATTATCTCGCAAACTTATCCAACAACACCTACAAAGTACTTCTAGTTTCATACTTGTTCTAGGTAAAGCGAATGTTAAGCATGCGTAGAGTTGTATCGGTGGTTGATAGAACTTGAGGACATATTTGTTCTACCTTTAGCTCCTCGTTGGGTTCGACAGTCTTACTTATCTAAAGAGGCTACAATTGATCCCCTATACTTGTGGGTTATCAAGACTTTTTTCTGGCGCCGTTGCCGGGGAGTTATAGCGTGGGGTGAATATTCTCGTGTGTGCTTATTTGCTTTATCACTAAGTAGTTTTTATTTGCTGTTCCAAGTTGTTCTCTATCTTTAGTTATGGAGATGGAACACGAAATACCAAAAAAATAGGTGTACTTGCTACTCATGGAGATGGGGAACCTCCTAAAACCCTCGATGCTCATTATGTGAAAGATATTCTGTACTACTTTGATAATCCTGAGAAAACCCCATTCAACTTTGTAATGGGAGACACGTTGGATCAACGTGAATACTTTAGGGATTATCGCTTGACACAATAAGGTAAACTATTATGGGATCAAATTTATGTGTTGCATTGGTATGCTCGGCAACTATGCTTGAGATATGATTATACTTGTTGCTCTAGTATGAAGGCTCCACACCTTCCCTTTTCATGCAAATTTAATGATGATAAAACCTTGGCTTCTTATGCTAATGGTATATATGATTACTATGATGTGGAACAAATAGAAGAGTTCGTTGCTTTTATGGTTGCTTATGAAATTGAATCTTTGTTTAAAGAGTTTGAAGATTTTGATGATTCAGTTTATAGACCTGAAAATTTTGCTACACTTAAATATTGCTATGAGAATTATGAATTCAATTCCGATATTGATGATTTTATTGAGAGAGTCTCCGCTATTCAAGAAGAGACTAATATTTTGCAGGAGCCTATGGAAGAAGAAATTAATGACATTGTGAGCTCATTGAATGAAAAAGATGAGGAGGAGAGCGAAGAACAAAAGGAGGAAGAGCGGATTGTTGATCACCCATGCCCACCTCCTAATGAGAGTAACTCTTCAACTCATACACCAGAAAAACTCAAAAGAGAAAGAAGTCTCGTTAATCTCTTCATGCTCGTTCCAAGTTCGAAGTACCTTTTGGCCAAAGAAAAACCCGCTTCCTGACACGATTGCCTCTTTATCTTTATATAGATAGATTCTATGGGGTTTGTTTAACTTCCCTTCTGTCGGTGTCAAAACCGGCGGATCTTGGGTAGGGGGTCCCGAACTGTGCGTCTAGGATAGATGGTAGCAGGAGACGGGGGACACGATGTTTACCCAGGTTCGGGCCCTCTCTATGAAGGTAATACCCTACTTCCTGCTTGATTGATCTTGATGAATATGAGTATTACAAGAGTTGATCTACCACGAGATCGTAATGGCTAAACCCTAGAAGTCTAGCCTATGTGTATATGGTAATGAATGTGTCGTATCCGGACTATGGTATCTGGTTTATATAGACACCGGCGAGATCTAGGGTTACATGGGGTCGGCTACATAAGAAGGAATCTTCATGGTTGATCGCCTAGCTTGCCTTCCACGCTAAGGGAAGCCCAATCCGGACACGGTTATAGTCTTCGGTCTTCGTATCTTTACGGCCCATCAGTCCGGCCCATGGATATCAGGTCGGATGCCCGAGGACCCCTTAATCCGGGACTCCCTCAGTAGCCCCCGAACCAATCTTCAATAGCGCGGTGCTCGGCACACACATTGTCTTCGACATTGCAAGGTGGGTTCCTCCTTCAATGATCTCCAAGTAATGTATTCGGCCATTGATCCAATGTCACCTCCTTGGCTTCTGCGCGTTTTAAATAATCTTCGTCCTCCACGTGTCAAGCAAATGTGGAAAGTCAGGGTATTTTTGCGAATAACACCCCATCTATGTAAGGAAGAGCGCCTATTTAAAGGGATTGGATCCTAGATCCATTCAGCGCCACGCAGAAGAAATCTCCAGAGACTGCTTAGGAGAGACCATTCCAGCATGGCCAGCGTTCCTAGCTCCTCCGCTCGTCCCAGCCCAGAGAAAGGCGAGTGGGAGAGGTGTTCTGTGTCTCATAGCCAATTGACGAAGTTGCAAACGCAGGGATTCCTTCCCCCTGCGGACCTAGTACCTGTTCGGATGGAGCTAGCTTCCTTCAATGAGGGGACTCAGGCAGAGGACTTCCCCAATCCGTTCGGGGGAGAGCGAGTGTGTTTCGTCCCCTACCTGCTAAGAGGCGTTGGATTTCCAATCCATCAGTTCCTCCGAGGGCTTCTGGAGTACTACGGCCTCCAACTGCACAACTTCACTCCGGCCTCTATTCTGCACATTGCGGGTTACGTCTCTTTGTGTGAATTATTCCTGGGCGTCGAGGCTCATTTCGAGTTGTGGAGGAAGTTGTTCTACCTCGTCCCGCGCAATCACGAAGGGTCTATATTTGAAGTGGGCGGAGCCGAAGTATGGCGCATCGCCAATAACAGATATCCATCCGGCACACCAAGGAAGGCACCTGATGGTTGGCCCTCCGAATGGTTCTATATCGAGGACGTTTTGCTTCCCAATCCGGTTTGAAAGGGTCTTCCCGAATTTGCGGTCGTCCCGCTGAAGAAATGCCACAGTTGGCGTCCCCGGAGTGTTGGATAAGGAGACGGCGTGGAGGTTCGTCAGCTGATGAGCAATATAAAAGAGCTTGCTCAGTCTGGCTCGCAGTAATCGAGGTTATGGCAATCTCCATAGCGTGAGGGGTTCAGCCACTCCAATACAGAGGGCTTCCCATGTGGGACTACAATGGGGAGGATGACGCGTCTCGCTGTGGCCGGAAAGGTCCAGATATCCCTGCCGCTTTGGCTAAGATATTAGCCGAACTATTCAAAGGGGAGGAAAAGGAATTTCTTTGCATCAAGCTCAGAGACGGGTACTCTATGTATAACCCTCCCAGTTGGGTAAGGTCCAACCCCTCTGTTTGTACTCCCTCCATCTCTGAATTGCCTTTGATAAATTTCTAGTTTGTTTGCTTATGACAGCATTGGCGAAAGGTCACTGAGGGATTCCATAGTCCCGCCCCGCAGCCGGAGGACCAAACCGGGAGCTTGATCCCGGGTTCGAAGAGGATCCGGATATATCTGTGGTGCTTGTGGAGGGGGTGTTTTACCAGACGAGCTATGATGGCACGGAAGTGGCCATCATCGCCGATTACCCTGGTCTTCTTCCTGCTTCACAGGTAAGTAATCAAGAAACACCTTTTCTGAAAGGGTGTTCTTACTCTGCCTCACCCACCGCATTGTCGCGTGTTTTACAGGGGAGGCGTTTGACGATACCGAGGAAATCGGTTCCTGCGCCGGGCAGGCCTTCGAAGAGGAGGGCCGGTGAAGGCACCGCCGGGACCTCGTCGAGGAGGTACGGATAAATATATTTCTCAGCGGCCGTATCCGACTGTGACTTATGCGCCCGTTTGATTACAGAAAAAAGGTTCGCCGAACTGTATCCGGGGGTTCGGACGGCCGTGCTCCCAACAACCAGGATTTAGATCCAGTCGGGGAGACGCGGGCCGATGTAGGAACAAAGCCGGGCTGCCCTTCGGCCGAGGGTTCGGACAATATGTCTGTTACCAAGTCGGAAGTAGAGAGCGCCATGAATCATCGGCGTTGCAGAGCTGTTTTATGGGACCCGAAGTTCTCGGACGAGGCATTTAATGCCTTCAGCTCGGGCGACGCATACATCCAAGCTGCTCGAGACGGGCTTAGAAAATCCACGAGGCAATATCTGACATATGTGCAGGTAAGTTTTCTTTGTCAAAAAGGATAGCCATATACCCGTAGCCCCCGGGACTGAAAGCAGTTGGTACAACTGATTTAAGGACCATTGTATGACTAGGTTCTTACAGAGAAGAACAACCTGCTGACCCAAGAGCTAGAACAATGTCGAGCGCAGCTAAATGCTTCTACCGCCAAACTGGAAAAGTCCAAAAAGGCGTCGCCTAGTAATTTCCCCGCCATCGAGAAAATATAATCATATGCCATTAATGCTAACAGTCCTGCCTATATCATGACATGATTGTTAGAGGAACTCAAAGAGGCGCTGGAAGTCGCGCAAGAGAATAAACAAGAAGCCAAGAGGCTACATGCTACGGGCGACCGTGTGCTGAAGCAGGCCATTGTTGAGAAAAACCAGCTCCAAGATTGCAAAACCCAGCTAGGTGAAGAGTTGAAGGATGTGCGGGCCCAGCTAGCCGATTCCGTGAAGGAGAACAAGAAGCTGCGGGGTGGCATATTCAGTATGTGTCCGAACTATTGTTAAAGTAGTTCGGAGATGGATAGAATTGATATAATTATGATTGCAGGCATATTGACGGGCCGTCATGAAGAGGAGGTGTCCGGATCAGCTGATGATCTGCTGCAAAGACTGTCGCAGGTGCACGAGCATTCTCGGCTGGCCATGCAGAGCGTTGCCAAGGCCTTATGGCCATCCGCCTCCCCTCCAGGAAGTATGGAGGAGCTTGTAGAGTTGTTCAAAGGAGCGAGGCGGCGTATCCGATTATGGAAGATATCGGCCTGTTGAGAGGGTGCACGAGAAGCTTGGGCCATGGTGAAAACCCGGTACAACCAAGCTTGATCCTAATCACATGGCTCAGGTCGGACCGCTAGGGTCGAATGGGGAAGAAATTCCTGTTAGTTTAGTGTATGACCAAGTAGAGGCGGCCGCCAAATACTCCCAACAAGATTCTAAGTTAGAACGCTTGTTGGACGGTATAGAGATGGAAGTGTTTGAGTCCCAATGAAGCGTCTAAGCTTGGGGATGCCCCGGAAGGCATCCCATCTTTCTTCAACAAGTATCGGTATGTTTTCGGATTCGTTTCGTTCATGCGATATGTGCAAATCTAGGAGCGTCTTTTGCATTTAGTTTTCACTTTTATTTTATGCACCATGCTGGTATGAGATAGTCCTTGGTTGATTTATAGAATGCGCTTTGCACTTCACTTATATCCTCTGAGTACGGCTTTATATAATGCTTCATGTGCTTCGCTTATATCATTTGAAGTTTGGATTGCATGTTTCCCTATGCATAGAAAACCTCCATTTGTAGAATGCTCTTTTGCTTCACTTATATTTGTTAGAGCGTGAGCATATCTTTTTTAGAAATAATTAAACTCTCTTGCTTCACTTATATTTGTTAGAGCGTGAGCATATCTTTTTTAGAAATAATTAAACTCTCTTGCTTCACTTATATCTATTTAGAGAGATGACAGGAACTGGTCATTCACATGGTTAGTCATAAAATCCTAGATAAAACTTGTAGATCACTCAATATGATATGTTTGATTCCTTGCAATAGTTTTGCGATATAAAGATGGTGATATTAGAGTCATGCTAGTGGGTAGTTGTGGATTGTAGAAATACTTGTGTTGAAGTTTGTGATTCCCGTAGCATGCACATATGGTGAACCGTTATGTAACGAAGTTGGAGCATGAGGTATTTATTGATTGTCTTCCTTATGAGTGGCGGTCGGGGACGAGCGATGGTCTTTTCCTACCAATCTATCCCCCTAGGAGCATGCGCGTAGTACTTCGTTTCGATGACTAATAGGTTTTTGCAATAAGTATGTGAGTTCTTTATGACTAATGTTGAGTCCATGGATTATACGCACTCTCACCCTTCCATCATTGCTAGCCTCTTCGGTACCGTGCATTACCCTTTCTCACCTCGAGAGTTGGTGCAAACTTCACCGGTGCATCCAAACCCCGTGATACAATATGCTCTATCACACATAAGCCTCCTTATATCTTCCTCAAAACAGCCACCATACCTACCTATCATGGCATTTCCATAGCCATTCCGAGATATATTGCCATGCAACTTTCATCATCATCATATACATGACTTGAGCATTTATTGTCATATTGCTTTGCATGATCGCAATATAGCTAGCACCATGTTCTTCATATAGAGAGTCTCTTGAGTTATCACTTCTATATACAAGTGCGAATTTTCATTATAGAACTTAGCTTTTATATTCCGATGATGGGCTTCCTCAAATGCCCGAGGTCTTCACGAGCAAGCAAGTTGGATGCACACCCACTTTGTCGGTGTACTAAAGTAGGGGTACCTTAGTATCCCGAACTTGTGCACGGACAATCGCAGCGCCCCGCGACAAGGCTTGCCAAGCGACCGCCAAGATCCTCCGCCTTTTCCTTTGAAGCCATTCAAGAACAAAGTATGCAAGACAAAGAAGCAAGGCCCCGGCAAGAGGAGCTTGCCGGGAAGGCCAACCGAGGCCCCGGCAAGAGGAGCTTGCCGGGAAAGGCTACCAAGGCCCCGGCAAGAGGAGCTTGCCTGGAAGAACGACCCAGGCCCCGGCAAGAGGCGCTTGCCGGGCACGACCAGACAGAAACCGCGGCAGGGCGTTTGCCGCGGCAGGCAGCCACTCTGTACCCGCAATCCAGCTCACCCACCCACGTGTCGCCCTGAGGCCCTTCTCGGACACACGTGGCAAGCGAATGTGCAGCTAGGGGTACGTGGTGGCCAGCAGCGATAACAAGGCCGCCCTCGTGGTGAGCGGTGGCGCCCCTGACGGTCCCTCTCGACACTGTTTAGGGCGACGTCGACGGGCATTTAATGCCCTTGTCCCCTGCCGTCAGGGTTAGGTGCGATACACTGTGCAAACAGCTGTACCAACTACAGCGCTTTTACGCTTTTGCCCTTCCCTACGTTGCCACCTGTCGGTGACCCCTTTAGCCCTATAAAAGGAGGCCCATGCGCAACGTAGAGGAGGTTGGCTGGTTAGTAGGTTAGACACTCGAAGGCGAGACATACCAAAGCTCTCTCGTTCAGTTCGGCAGCTCCCACAAGCTCCCGAGCAAGAAGCCAATACAATCACAAGCAGCAGTAGGGTTTTATGCATCCGTGCGGCCCGAAGCTGGGTAAAATCGCTCGTGTGTGTTGCCTCGATCTGCTCTTTGTGCGGCCTCTGCCCCCCGCCGAACCGAAAGGGACCCCGGTCCCATAGGTGTCCGAGGAGCGAGTTTTCCCGACATCTTTGGCGCGCCAGGTAGGGGGTGTCGAGGTTGTGCGAACCTGATCCGGCATCTGCACGAGCTAGATCTTCATCATCTTCATCAGCATGCCACCGAAGAAGAAGGCTTCGGGGGTAGCCGCATCTTCTGCGTCAGACCCACCGCCTCCAGAACCACAAGGTGGAGGGGAAGGCGCTGGCGGAGGAGCGGGCGTCGACGAAGGAGCCCACGCTGCCGCCAAGTCCAAGGACAAGGCCGCACAGACCT
The DNA here is from genome assembly GCA_032464435.1 of Aegilops umbellulata. NCBI lineage: Eukaryota > Viridiplantae > Streptophyta > Magnoliopsida > Poales > Poaceae > Aegilops > Aegilops umbellulata. The sequence continues at coordinate 198,552,247 of CP136057.1, read as the reverse complement.
CGGCGTCCGTACATGCTCCACGTCCATCTCAGGACGTGCGAGACCAGCGGCGCCATGGTGCTCCCAGTACCATACGCATGCTGGGTCAAGGTCAAGACGGTGGGCCTCCGGGCGCTCAAGGCCGACCTGCTGGCGCGAGCGGAGCACGGTCGCCTGGGCGGGGTGCCGCTCCTTCTAACGTGGTTAGGAGTCCGAGCACATCCTGCTCCTCGCACGGTTCGCCACTGCCGCCCACCACTCCAGCAGAAGCTCTGGTGAGAGCTCAACTGCTTCTAGATTTCCCTCCAGCGGCGGACAAAATCGACGAATGGAGGGCCACCATTCAAAGCCTCATCGGCTTCGCCAACGGCGACACCCCAGGACAGCCGAGCGCGTCGCAGCCGCGGCAGGATCGCCAGGTGCGAGCCGATGGTGACAAGACCGGTGGGGGTGCCACCACCGTGCACTCTCCACCCCGAAGGCCAAGATCGCCGACCCGTCGGGCCAACCACGACGCCGACTCCACCGCGTCGTCGGATCCGCGAACTCGTCGCGATCAACGCCAAGTTCTCCACGAGCGACGGCAAGAAGACGCTCGTACTCGCATCGAGCGTCGAAGAGAGACGCGGCGTCAATCCGACCTGCACGCTGGGCCCACTGTTGACATGCATGCACCGGGCGAACCAGACGACCTGCCGTACGCGGTGGGTTGTCCTGCGTTCACTCGTGAGCTGCAGCAAGTCCAGTGGCCCATCACAAAGAACTTCAAACCAGACGTACCGGAGAAGTACGACGGCAGGTCGCATCCGTCGGAGTTCCTCAGCATCTACACCATCGCGGTGCAAGCTGCCGGGGGGCGAGACAACAAGATCCTTGCCAACTACTTCCCGCTGGTGCTCAAGTCCAACGTCAGATCCTGGCTCATGCACTTGCCGGATAACTCCATATCTTCCTGGGCAGAGTTGTCCATTAGTTTGTCGGCGCCTTTACCGGCGGCCACAAACCTCATGGCCAACAAAGTGACCTCCACCTACTCGCCCAGAAGGAAGGGGAACCCTTGCGCAAGTTCATTCAGAGATTCAGCCATGTGCACTACAACATCCCAGAGTCCCATAGGTGTCCGAGGAGCAAGTTTCCCCGACATCTTTGGCGCGCCAGGTAGCAGCGACGAGCCTGAGGAAGAGAAACTGCTCCGGAAACTGGTGTCGCTCTACCGTGCCCGGCAGGCCAAGGTGGAGCGCCGGGAAGCCACAGAGGTTCTGTGCGTTGACGGCGGTGCTTCTCTGCATGCTTCACACCGCCAACTCAAACAGTGGGTGCGGGAAGTTAATGCGGCAGAACCACCTGTCGAATCGCGCAGGCCTCTGAAATGGTCCAGCACGCCTATCATCTTTGACATTGAGGACCACCCCGACTGCACAAAAACTGCGGTCGGGTGCTTGCCGATGTTGGTTTCACCAACTATCCGCAACCTCAAGGTCACCAAGATGCTAGTTGACGGCGGGGCCGGCTTAAATCTGATCTCCTCCGCTATACTCCAGAAGCTCCAGATCCCTGACAGCGAGCTCGACGAGACCGGCACATTCCAAGGAATTAACCCAGGAAGGAGCAAGCCGAAGGGGAAGATCACGCTGCCAGTAACATTTGGCGGCGAGCTGAACTACCGAACTGAGAGAGTCACTTTTGATGTTGCTAATTTCCCGTTGCCATACAATGGGATACTCGGCCGTCCAGCACTTTCCAAGTTCATGGCAGCCTCTCACTATGCGTACAACATGCTCAAGATGCCTGGCCCGATAAGCGTCATCACTGTCCATGGCGACAAGAAAGATGCTCTTATCTGTGCCGACAAGATCTACCGGGAAGCAGCAGCCATGGCAGACAGCAAATCACTTGCCGCTGAAGCTCCCGGGGGAAAGAAGAAGACCAAGTCCGGCAAGAGCTCTGGTACCCACTCCGGCAAGCGCACCTCTTCGGAGTGCTGCGCTACCATCGAGGATGCACCATCGAGCTCCACCGGCAAGAAGACCAAGCCCGGCAAGAGCTCTGGTACCCACTCCGGCAAGCGCACCTCTTCGGAGTGCTGCGCCACCGTCGAGGACGCACCATCGAGCTCCACCGGCAAGTGCAAGAAGACGATGGCAGCTCCACCAGAGACCAAGAAGGTGTCCGCCAAGGAGGACGGCACTGGTGGTACCTTCACCATCAGTGCCACACTCGGCCCTAAATAGGAAAGCGCGCTCGTTGCTTTCCTGCGGGCGAATGTCGACGTGTTTGCATGGCAACCGTCTGACATCCCCGGTGTTCCCAGGGAAGTAATTGAGCACCACCTAGCCGTTTGTCCTCACGCGCGGCCCGTCAAGCAAAGAGTCAGGAAACAAGCAGTGGAGCGCCAAGAGTTTATAGCAGAAGAGATCAAGAAGTTGGAAGCAGCAGGCCCTGTTAGAGGAGTGCTCCATCCTACGTGGCTGGCCAATCCTGTTGTCGTGCGCAAGGCCAACGGGAAATGGAGGCTTTGCATTGACTTCATCGATGTCAATAAAGCTTGTCCCAAAGATCCATTCCCCTTGCCGCGCATTGACCAGATTGTCAACTCCACAGCTGGATGTGACTTGCTTTCATTTCTTGACGCATACTCAGGATACCATCAGATTTTCATGGCGGAAGAAGATGAGGAGAAGACCGCGTTTATCACTCCGTGTGGCACGTACTGTTTCGTACGGATGCCTTTCGGTTTGAAGAACGCTGGTTCAACGTTTGTGAGGGTAGTCCACACTGCTTTTGAGCCGCAGATACACAGAAATGTGGAAGCCTACATGGACGACATAGTGGTCAAGAGCAAAGACAGGGCTACCCTGGTTCAAGACTTAAACGAGACTTTCGCAAATCTGCGCAAGATCAACTTCAAGCTCAACCCCGAGAAGTGTGTGTTCGGAGTCCCTTCCGGCAAGCTTCTCGGGTTCTTCGTATCTCAGCGGGGAATTGAAGCCAACCCCGACTAGATCAAGGCCATCGAGCAGATTGAAGCCCCAAAGCACGTCAAGGATGTAAGGAAACTTGCCGGTTGCATGGCTGCTCTCAGCGGGTTCATTTCTAGGTCTGTCGAGCGCGCCCTGCCATTTTTCAAAATCTTAGTATCCCGAACATGTGCACGGACAATCGCAGTGCCCCGCAGCAAGGCTTGCCGAGCGACCGCCAAGATCCTCCGCCTTTTCCTTTGAAGCCATTCAAGAACAAAGTATGCAAGACAAAGAAGCAAGGCCCCGGCAAGAGGAGCTTGCTGGGAAGGCCAACCGAGGCCCCGGCAAGAGGAGCTTACCGGGAAAGGCTACCAAGGCCCCGGCAAGAGGAGCTTGCCGGGAAGAACGACCCAAGCCCCGGCAAGAGGCGCTTGCCGGGCACGACCAGACAGAAACCGCGGCAGGGCGTTTGCCGCAGCAGGCAGCCACTCTGTACCTGCAATCCAGCTCACCCACCCACGTGTCGCCCTGAGGCCCTTCTCGGACACACGTGGCAAGCGACTGTGCAGCTAGGGGTACGTGGTGGCCAGCAGCGATAACAAGGCCGCCCTCGTCGCGAGCGGTGGCGCCCCTGACAGTCCCTCTCGACACTGTTTAGGGCGACATCGACGGGCATTTAATGCCCTTGTCCCCTGCCGTCAGGGTTAGGTGCGATACACTGTGCAAACAGCTGTACCAACTACAGCGCTTTTACGCTTTTGCCCTTCCCTACGTTGCCACCTGTCGGTGACCCCTTTAGCCCTATAAAAGGAGGCCCATGCGCAACGTAGAGGAGGTTGGCTGGTTAGTAGGTTAGACACTCGAAGGCGAGACATCCCAAAGCTCTCTCGCTCAGTTCGGCAGCTCCCACAAGCTCCCGAGCAAGAAGCCAATACAATCACAAGCAGCAGTAGGGTTTTACGCATCCGTGCGGCCCGAAGCTGGGTAAAATCACTCGTGTGTGTTGCCTCGATCTGCTCTTTGTGCGGCCTCCGCCCCCCGCCGAACCGAAAGGGACCCCGGTCCCATAGGTGTTCGAGGAGCAAGTTTCCCCGACACACTTAGTTTGCAGTTGGAGCTTTCATACACTTATAGCTCTTAGTGCATCCGTGGCATGGCAATCCCTACTCCTCACATTGACATCAGTTGATGGGCATCTCCATAGCCCGTTGATTAGCCGCGTCGATGTGAGACTTTCTCCCTTTTTTGTCTTCTCACACAACCTCCATCATCATATTCTATTCCACCTATAGTGTTATGTCCATGGATCACGCTCATGTATTGCGTGAAAGTTGAAAAGGTTTGAGGACGTCAAAAGTATGAAACAATTGCTTGGCTTGTCATCGGGGTTGTGCATGATTTGAATACTTTGTGTGGTGAAGATGGAGCATAGCCAGACCATATGATTTTGTAGGGATAACTTTCTTTGGCCATGTTATTTTGAAAAGACATGATTGCTTTATTAGTATGCTTGAAGTATTATTGTCTTAATGTCAAATGATAGACTATTGCTTTGAATCACTCGTGTCTTAATATTCATGCCATGATTAGATTATGTGATCAAGATTATGTTAGGTAGCATTCCACATCAAAAATTATCTTTTTTATCATTTACCTTCTCGAGGACGAGCAGGAATTAAGCTTGGGGATGCTGATACGTCTCCGTCGTATCTATAATTTTCGATTGTTCCATGCCAATATTCTACAACTTTTACATACTTTTGGCAACTTTTTATACTATTTTTGGGACTAACATATTGATCCAGTGCTCAGTGCCAGTTCCTGTTTGTTGCATGTTTCTTGTTTTGCAGAAAATCCATATCAAAAGGAGTCCAAACGGGATAAAAATTGACGGAGATTTTTTTTGGAATATATGTGAACTTTGGGAAGTGGAATCAATGCGAGACGATGCCAGAGGGGGCCACGAGGCAGGGGGCGCGCCCCTGACCCTCGTGGACACCCTGTAAGGCGGTTGCTACCCTTCTTTAGCCGCAAGAAAGCTAATATCCGAATAAAAATCATGTTCAAATTTCAATCCAATCGGAGTTACAGATCTCCGGGAATATAAGAAACGGTGAAAGGGCAGAATCAGGGAGCGCAGAAACAGAGAGAGATAGAGAGACAGATCCAATCTCGGAGGGGCTCTCGCCCCTCCCATGCTATGGAGACCAAGGACCAGAGGGGAAACCCTTCTCCCATCTAGGGAGAAGGTCAAGGAAGAAGAAAAAAAAGGGGGGGCTCTCCCCCTCTCTTCCGGTGGTGCCGGAACACCGCCGGGGCCATCATCATCATAGCAATCTACACCAATAACTTCACCGCCCTCATCACCAACTCTTCCCCCCTCTATGCAACGGTGTAACCCCTCTTTTACCCGCTGTAATCTCTACTTAAACATGGTGCTCAACGCTATATATTATTTCCCAATGATGTATGGCTATCCTATGATGTTTGAGTAGATCCGTTTTGTCCTATGGGTTAATTGATGATCGTGATTGGTTTGAGTTGCATGTTTTTCATTGGTGCTATCCTATGGTGCTCTTTGTGTCGTGCAATGATACGTCTCGAACATATCTATAATTTGTTATTGCTCCATGCTATATTATCTACTGTTTTGGACTATATTGGGCTTTATTTTCCACTTTTATATTACTTTTGGGACTAACCTATTAACCGGAGGCCCAGCCTAGAATTGTTGTTTTTTGCCTATTTCAGTGTTGCGAAGAGACGGAATATCAAACGGAGTCCAAACGGAATGAAACCTTCGGGAACGTGATTTTCTCATCAGATATGATCCAGGAGACTTGGATCCTCCATCAAGAAAGCCACGAGGCGGTCACGAGGGTGGAGGGCGCCCCCTAGGGCACGCCCCCTGCCTCGTGGGCCCCTCGAAGCTCCACCGATGTACTCCTTCCTCCTATATATACCTACGTACCCCCAAACGATCAGATACGGAGCCAAAAACCTAATTCCACCGCCGCAACCTTCTGTACCCACGAGATCCCATCTTGGGGCATGTTCCGGAGCTCCGTCGAAAGGGGAATCGATCATGGAGGGCTTCTACGTTATCACCATAGCCCCTCCGATGAAGTGTGAGTAGTTTACCTCAGACCTTCGGGTCCATAGTTAGTAGCTAGATGGCTTCTTCTCTCTTTTTGGATCTCAATACAATGTTCTCCCCCTCTCTCGTGGAGATCTATTCGATGTAATCTTCTTTTTGCGGTGTGTTTGTTGAGACCGATGAATTGTGGGTTTATGATCAAGATTATCTATGAGCAATATTTGAATCTTCTCTGAATTCTTTTATGTATGATTGGTTATCTTTGCAAGTCTCTTCAAATTATCAGTTTGGTTTGGCCTACTAGATTGTTTTTTCTTGCAATGGGAGAAGTGCTTAGCTTTGGGTTCTATCTTGCGGTGTCCTTTCCCAGTGACAGTAGGGGCAGAAAGGCACATATTGTATTGTTGCCATCGAGGATAACAAGATGGGGTATTTATCATATTGCATGAATTTATTCCTCTACATCATGTCATCTTGCTTAAGGCGTTACTCTGTTTTCTTGAACTTAATACTCTAGATGCATGCTGGATAGCGGTCGACGAGTGGAGTAATAGTAGTAGATGCAGGCAGGAGTCGGTCTACTTATCTCGGACGTGATGCCTATATACATGATCATACCTAGATATTCTCATAAACTATGCTCAATTCTATCAATTGCTGAATAGTAATTTGTTCACCCACCGTAGAAATACTTATGCTCTTGAGAGAAGCCACTAGTGAAACCTATGGCCCCCGGGTCTATTCTCATCATATCAATCTCTTATCACTTTATTATTGCTTTGTTTTCTACTTTGCCTTTTATTTTACTTTGCATCTCTATATCAAAAATACCAAAAGTATTATCTATCATCTCTATTAGATCTTACTCTCGTAAGTGACCGTGAAGGGATCGACAACCCCTAATCACGTTGGTTGCGTTGAGCTATTTGTTTTGTGTAGGTACAAGGGACTCGCGTGTGGCCTTCTACTGGATTGATACCTTGGTTCTCAAAAACTAAGGGAAATACTTACGCTACTTTGCTGCATCATCCTCTCCTCTTCAGAGAAATCCAACGCAGTGCTCAAGAGGTAGCAAGAAGAATTTCTGGCGCCGTTGCCGGGGAGTCTACACAAAAGTCAACATACCAAGTACCCATCACAATCCCCGCACTACATTATTTGTCATTTGCCTCTCGTTTTCCTCTCCCCCACTTCACCCTTGCCGTTTTATTCGCCCTCTCTTTTCCGTTTGCCTTTTTTTGCTGGCCTTGTCGTCTTGGCTAGTCTCATATCTTCTCCGTTATCTCCCGAGAATGAAGTTCTAAATTTTAAGCAAAGGGAGAGATGGAATCTAAAATATGCTTGGTATAGAATTTGCAATGCTCAAAACAAATCTACCAGGAAGCAATCTACTTCAGTTCTTCTTCGCAATTTTTATGTAGGTGCTAGTCCTTGGTATAGATATATCCTTGATACCATTACCGGAGGGAATTTCTTGGGTAGCCATACTTTTGATTCTTATAGTGCTATGATAGATTTATTTGGCTCGCCACCTCTTTTGGTTAATGGAACTATGTTAACTCTGGAGCATGTAATGCAAAGACTTGAAATTATTGAAAATAAAGTTGCTACCGTTGAGTTAATTGAAAATCTAGATAAAAAGATCCACAATCAAATTACCCAATATGGATCTAAGGTAGGAGTAACGTTGAAAAACATTAAGGAGAAGGAACCCATAGTTAATGAGTAAATAAATCAAGATTCCACTAGAATTGATAAACTTGAGGGTATCATTACCAACTTGGGAACCGCTTTTCTTCCGTAAAGAATACTCCAAGTCCTCCTACTAAAAATGCCAAGCTTATGTATGTTCCTAAAAATAAGGGTGAATCCTCTAGTAAGGAAACCGCGGATCTTAAATCTTTAAGTATTCATCCCAATCTTTTTGCTATCATTAAGGAACCATTTGCTACGAATGAATTTTTTGAACTTGTGCCTAAAAGTTTGATAATTACTAGAAATAAAGAAATTTCTAAGGAAGGTAGATGTCTCATTGAAGAATTGCCTACCAAAGATGGCACTACCTAGATCTATCCTTGCTTTTATGCCTAGCGAGGGGCGTTAAACGATAGCACTTGTTGGGAGGCAACCCAATTTTATTTTAGTTTTTTGTTTTTTGCTTCTGTTTAGGAATAAATAATCCATCTACCTTCTGTTTAGATGTGGTTTTATCCTTTAATTAGTGTTTGTGCCAAGTTAAACCTATAGGATCTTCTTGGATGATAGTTATTTGATCTTGCTGTAATTTCCAGAAACTTTCTGTTCATGAAAACAATTGTTAAAAATCACCAGAACGTGATAAAATACTAATTACAATTTATGCTGATCAATAAACAAATTTCCTAGGTCTTCCTATTTTGGCTGATTTTTTGGAGTTCCAGAAGTTTGAGTTAGTTACAGATTACTACAGACTGTTCTGTTTTTGACAGATTCTGTTTTTCGTGTGTTGTTTGCTTATTTTGATGAATCTATGGCTAGTAAAATACTTTATAATCCATAGATAAGTTGGAATACAGTAGGTATAATACCAATATAAATAAAGAATGAGTTCATTACAGTACCTTGAAGTGGTCTTTTGTTTTCTTTCGCTAACGGAGCTCACGAGATTTCTGTTGAGTTTTGTGTTGTGAAGTTTTCAAGTTTTGGGTGAAATCTTTTGATGGATTATGGAACAAGGAGTGGCAAGAGCCTAAGCTTGGGGATGTCCATGACACCCCCAATATAATACAAGGATACCAAAAATTCAAAGCTTGGGGATGCCCCGGAAGGCATCCCCTCTTTCGTCTACTTCCATCGGTAATTTTACTTGGAGCTATATTTTTATTCACCACATGATATGTGTTTTGCTTGGAGCGTATTGTATGATTTGAGTCTTTGCTTTTTAGTTTACCACAATCATCCTTGCTGTACACATATTTTGAGAGAGCCATACATGAATTGGAATTTGTTAGAATACTCTATGTGCTTCACTTATATCTTTTGAGTTATATAGTTTTGCTCTAGTGCTTCACTTATATCTTTTAGAGCACGGTGGTGGATTTGTTTTAAAGAAACTATTGGTCTCTCATGCTTCACTTAGATTATTTTGAGAGTATTAAATAGCATGGTAATTTTCTTGGTATTCAAGATTTGTAAAACATTCTTTTGATGGGTTGAATACTAAGAAAAGTTTGATGCTTGATAATTGTTTTGAGATATGGAGGTCATAATATCAAAGTCGTGCTAGTTGAGTAGTTGTGAATTTGAGAAATACTTGTGTTAAAGTTTGTGATTCCCGTAGCATGCACGTATGGTGAACCGTTATGTGATGAAGTCGGAGCATGATTTATTCATTTATTGTCTTCCTTATGAGTGGCGGTCGGGGACGAGCGATGGTCTTTTCCTACCAATCTATCCCCCTAGGAGCATGCGCATAATACTTTGCTTTGATAACTTCTAAATTTTTGCAATAAGTATATGAGTTCTTTATGACTAATGTTGAGTCCATGGATTATACGCACTTTTTCCCATCCTTCCACCATTGCTAGCCTCTCTAATACCGCGTACTTTTCACCGGTATCATACACCCACCATATACCTTCCTCAAAACAGCCACCATACCTACCTATCATGGCATTTCCATAGCCATTCTGAGATATATTGCCATGCAACTTTCCACCATTCTGTTTATTATGACACGCTCCATCATTGTCATATTGCTAGCATGATCATGTAGTTGATATCGTATTTGTGGCAAAGCCACCATTCATAATTCTTTCATACATGTCACTCTTGATCCAATGCATATCCTGGTACACCGCCGGAGGCATTCATATAGAGTCATATTTTGTTCTAACTATCGAGTTGTAATTGTTGAGTTCTAAGAAAAAAATAAAAGTGTGATGATCATAATTTTTAGACATTGTCCCAAGTGAGGAAAGGATGATGGAGACTATGATTCCCCCACAAGTCGGGATGAGACTCCGGATGAAAAATAAAAAAAGAGAAAACACGAGGCCATAAAAAAAGGAGAGAAAGGGCCCAAATAAAAAAATGCGAGAAAAAGAGAGAAGGGACAATGTTACTATCCTTTTACCACACTTGTGCTTCAAAGTAGCACCATGATCTTCATGATAGAGAATCTCTCATTTTGTCACTTTCGTATACTAGTGGGAATTTTTCATTATAGAACTTGGCTTGTATATTCCAATGATGGGCTTCCTCAAATTGCCCTAGGTCTTCGTGAGCAAGCGAGTTGGATGCACACCCACTTAGTTTCTTTTGTTGAGCTTTCATATACTTATAGCTCTAGTGCATCCGTTGCATGGCAATCCCTACTCACTCACATTGATATCTATTGATGGGCATCTCCATAGCCCGTTGATACGTCTAGTTGATGTGAGACTATCTTCCCCTCTTTTTTGTCTTCTCCACAACCACCATTCTATTCCACATATAGTGTTATATCCATGGCTCATGCTCATGTATTGCGTGAAGATTGAAAAAGTTTTGAAAATGTTAAAGTATGTAACAATTGCTTGGCTTGTCATCGGGGTTGTGCATGATTTAAATACTTTGTGTGGTGAAGATAGAGCATAGCCAGACTATATGATTTTGTAGGGATAACTTTCTCTGGCCACATTATTTTGAGAAGACATAATTGCTTTGTTAGTATGCTTGAAGTATTATTATTTTTATGTCAATATGAACTTTGTCTTGAATCTTTTGAATCTGAATATTCATACCACAATTGAGAAGATTTACATTGAAATTTTGCCAAGTAGCACTCCGCATCAAAAATTCTCTTTTTACCATTTAACTACTCGAGGACGAGCAGGAATTAAGCTTGGGGATGCCTGATACATCTCCAATGTATCTATAATTTTTTATTGCTCCATGCTATATTATCTACTGTTTTGGACTATATTGGGCTTTATTTTCCACTTTTATATTACTTTTGGGACTAACCTATTAACCGGAGGCCCAGCCCAGAATTGCTGTTTTTTGCCTATTTCAGTGTTTCGAAGAAACGGAATATCAAACGGAGTCCAAATGGAATGAAACCTTCGGGAACATGATTTTCTCATCTGATATGATCCAGGAGACTTGGACCCTCCGTCAACAAAGCCACGAGGCGGTCACGAGGGTGGATGGCGCCCCCCTAGGGCGCGCCCCCTGCCTCGTGGGCCCCTCAAAGCTCCACCGACGTACTCCTTCCTCCTATATATACCTACGTACCCCCAAACGATCAGATACGGAGCCAAAAACCTAATTCCACCGCCGCAACATTCTGTATCCACGAGATCCCATCTTGGGGCCTGTTCTGGAGCTCCGCCGGAAGGGGAATCGATCACGGAGGGCTTCTACATCATCAAAATAGCCCCTCCGATGAAGTGTGAGTAGTTTACCTCAAACCTTTGGGTCCATAGTTAGTAGCTAGATGGCTTCTTCTCTCTTTTTGCATCTCAATGCAATGTTCTCCCCCTCTCTCGTGGAGATCTATTCGATGTAATCTTCTTTTTGCGGTGTGTTTGTTGAGACCGATGAATTGTGGGTTTATGATCAAGATTATCTATGAGCAATATTTGAATCTTCTCTGAATTCTTTTATGTATGATTGGTTATCTTTGCAAGTCTCTTCGAATTATCAGTTTGGTTTGGCCTACTAGATTGGTTTTTCTTGCGATGGGAGAAGTGCTTAGCTTTGGGTTCAATATTGCGGTGTCCTTTCCCAGTGACAGTAGGGGCAGCAAGGCACGTATTGTATTGTTGCCATTGATGATAACAAGATGGGGTATTTATCATATTGCATGAACTTATTCCTCTACATCATGTCATCTTGCTTAAGGCGTTACTCTGTTTTCTTGAACTTAATACTCTAGATGCATGCTGGATAGCGGTCGATGAGTGGAGTAATAGTATTAGATGCAGGCAGGAGTCGGTCTACTTGTCTTGGACGTGATGCCTATATACATGATCATACCTAAATATTCTCATAACTATGCTCAATTTTGTCAATTGCTCAACAGTAATTTGTTCACCCACCGTAGAAGTACTTATGCTCTTGAGAGAAGCCACTAGTGAAACCTATGGCCCCCGGTCTATTCTCATCATATCAATCTCCTATCACTTTATTATTGCTTTATTTTCTACTTTGCCTTTTATTTTACTTTGCATCTCTATATCAAAAATACCAAAAATATTATCTATCATCTCTATCAGATCTTACTCTCGTAAGTGACCGTGAAGGGATTGACAACCCCTAATCGCGTTGGTTGCGTTGAGCTATTTGTTTTGTGTAGGTACGAGGGACTCGCGCGTGGCCTCCTACTGGATTGATACCTTGGTTCTCAAAAACTGAGGGAAATACTTACGCTACTTTGCTGCATCATCCTCTCCTCTTTGGGGAAATCCAACGCAGTGCTCAAGAGGTAGCACGCAAGCATGAGGGATTCCCGCTGTAGGGTGTTGCAATACGTTCGTGATTCTCTTATAGTGGGTTGCTTGAGTGACAGAAGCATAAAACCGAGTAAGGAGGTTGTTGTGTATGGGATAAAGGGGACTTGATGCT